>CM046458.1:7557032-7782032 GCA_025506515.1 Flaveria trinervia | reverse complement strand
TTTGTAAAGATTATAAGTAATAAAATAATAATATCAACTTTTCAAACTTTTGTTGTAATTGTTTTTCAAAGAAACTAAACACTTTATTCTAAAATAAATAATATAAAATGTCATTTTATAAAATTTTCTAATTATAACTCCTTTTACTTTATAAATAAATTACCTTTTAAAAAAATTCTAATTATAAAACACAATAATAAATAACAAGTTTATAATCTATAATAACAACAACAAAAATAATATAAAATTATCTAAAACACTAAACATAATGATTAATACACATAACATATGATGTGAAATATATGACATAATAAATGTAAAATACACTATGAGTTGACGTAGTTGACACATTGACCAAAATAACATCCTCCTTAAAACAATAAAATGACACATGTCAAGCTCATATTAATTCTTAGCCTTTTTAAATTTTTTTAGTATAACCGAACCCAATAAAAAAATACTAAAGGATCGACCATTTTAACCCACTATAAAATTCTTATATTTACATCTACGAAGACTCTTAAAAGTTGTATTAAAATTTTAGTTTAAATATGCAATATAAAATATGCGTATCTAAATCTTAATTATTTGAATTATTTAGCCATGTTGATGATTGTTGTTGATTTGTCACTTTGCAATTATATATTTATCAAATGGCCCCTACTAGTCCATTCAAAGTCTCTTGGCTTTATAATATGTGGAGAATATACAATTGTTTAAGTTTCAATTCACCTAACTCATATATTATTATATTATTTTTTTTAACGACCAACGAATAATTTTTAAGCCTGGTCATCTGGGTAAATCCAATGGCGAAAGGCCACCTACGCCCGCTAACACAAACAACGCTGGTGACCCAACTTGCTCATCATTCCAAGAGAAATCCACCACCTAAAGGCCCACTATGGTAAAACACTTGGTCTACTAGAAGTATATTGCAAATAGTAAGACTCCGACCTATAACCTTCACTTTGAAAAGTCATAGAGTACCTACTCCTAAATCAGTTAATCTAAAACTCATTGAAAACTCATATATTATTTATGACATTCGCAATTACATGTGAAGATTTATTACCAAAGGACATGATGGCGAATGGTGGTGAATTTCTCATAATCGATAAGGGTTTTAGTTTTATTATGGAAAAAATGATGTAGATATAGATGTATATTATGTATGTGAGATTAAGCTTAATAAAAAATGACCTTTTACCCCAATGAATATATTACTAGCTCTATAATTGAGACAATTTATTTATAAAATCATTTAACATTACTTGAAAGAAAAGTATCTTTGTTTTATAAAGATTTTATGTATATGCCATTTCATCTAGCCTAATATTAATAAGAATAAAAAATAATAATAAATGAACTTGTGTTCACAATCCACTTTATAGACTCAAACTATATGATTTTAGTAAGGCAAATTGGATTTTAATAATCCAAACTATCACTTATTGGCCATTAACTATCACTTTAGTAATAACTTAGTGCAGGATCAGTTAAAGTCACTTAACACTTAACTTTTCTCTCAAACTCACTTAGAACAACACTCGGATAAAGATAGAGTCAATAAGAGTTTATCACAATATAGCAAGTAATAAGGAACACAAGAAGTAATTTTCAAGTTACTTTTATATATTGCTTCTCAACTCAAGTATTACAAGACTCTTACAAGTAGTGTGGAATGAGTTACAATGAGAACCTATATATAATACTACCTACAGCCGATATACTTTGATACCAGCTAGGATCCTATAACTAAAGCCTATACTACAAGACTATAGTTTAAGGTATCTCGGGTAAAGTCTTATCTGAGATTTGATAGTCAGGACATGTCCCTGACTTAGCTTCTGTCACCAACTAAAGTTGGTAATATGTACTATCATAGAAATATAACAGTGGAATAAAGTATGCTCAACTGCATGGCGCTTTGAGAAAACGCCATACAATATCAGAGGTCTACAGGGGAGTGCCAGAGACCATACTTATGTCCACCGGTTCATAGCAGTGTCTTCTGAAGGTTAAATGGCTTCGGAAGAACAAGTACTTCCGAAGCCACTTATACTTCGGAAGAGGCTACTTCTTCTAAGGCTTGGGAACTTCTTCTTTCCTTCATACTTCGAAAGTAGTCTTCTTATTGCTCTTCTAAGACTTGATATTCGAAAGCATGCTCTTGACTTCGGAAGTAGAATTCTGTCTTTGGAAGTTGATCTTTCATTTTGTCTTCAGAAGAATTCTACAACCTTCGGAAGTTCCATGCTAAGCTTCGGAAGCCTTTGCATGTAGCACCAAAAATTATCTAAGTGATTTAGTTTTGGTTGCACCAGCCTTCTTCTTGATCTAACAAACTCCCCCTAGGCTAATGCTACTAAAACCTCACTTGTTTCTACTTCTCAAAACTTTCAGCACCAAGTAGAGTAGATATTTATCTGTTTTCTTGTTCTTCCCTGATGTGGTGCTGAGAAGTTTATACAAATCCTTGGTAGACAGGAAGTCCAGTCTGTCACCTTGGATGATATGTACCCTCTGTTGTTGTCTTTTGAAAAGAGTTAGTTGATGGGAACTGTAATCATATTCCCATCTAACTATAGGTTCCAATTCAGGACCCTCTACCATCTGTAGAAAGACAGTGCCTTTGGTAGGAGGTCTTTCCTTGTCTTCTTGTCTTCTTAATCTCAACCCTTCTTCAATCTTGGCCTGTGTAGTTAGCTCAGCTAGATGAAAACTGCTGAGGTGATTTCTGATGAGTGCAGCAGCTTCAGAGTTGGAGGGATTGGAGAATGGCTTCTCTGCTAACTCAACAATATCAAATCTGCTGGAATGTAATAGAGAGGTTGCATTAAGTCTATTCACTTTTCCATTCTCTCTCTCAACAACAAAGTTATGAGAAGTTTCATCGAACCTCCACCGGATTGTTTCTTTTCTAGGCACAAGAGACTGACTGGTAATCTTGTCTTCTTTCTTAGTATCCAGCAGAGTCACTAATTTCCTTTTAAGCTTCTTCTCTTCATCATTTAGTGAATCTGAGTTGAGACCTAGATGTCTAGCTGCCTGGTCCAATGTTTCTCTAGGTAAATCAAGAAATTGATCTCTTATGAGGGAACAAGAAGATCCATCAACATAAGTATTGTTGACAGAATCTTCATCACATGACACTTCGCTCAAGGTTGTGCAGTTGATAAGCTTGGTATTGATTACCTTGAACTCCTCAAGAGTGATATGTTGAGAAGGTTGAGGGAATGGTTTGGATGGTTGTTGGGTATGTTAAGGTTCAGAGGCTCTGGGAAGTGTTTTTGGTTGGAGGATGGGAAGTTTAGGTGTTTGGGGTGATGAAATGGATCACCTGATGAGTTCAAACGGTCCAAGTTTAGCTGTTGTTTCAAAATCATTCAATGAGTGAGAACATCATCAATGGTTGGCTGTGAAGTAGTATTAACAGTTTTCTTTTCCTTCAAAACACTACTTCCTTCTGCCTGGTGTTGTGGTGGATCACCTGATGAGTTTTGAGGCTCAGCAAGTGATTCACTTGTTGAAGCTTTACAATTCCTTGATATGGTTAAACTATCAGATCTGTGAATGGTTGAAACTTCATTTACTACAGCTCTTGGAGAATTTGGAAGAGGTCTGGGTAGCTCAAACAGTTGATTATCAACAGCAATATCAACATCATTTTGAGCACCTATTCTAGCTGAAGTATTCTCACAAGATGATTTAGAATAGTTTGGAAACAATTCTAAATCTAAGATATGATCAGGGCCATTCCCCCTAACACAAGGAGTATGCTCATTAACAACTATATTGGATGACTCCTCAAATTGTTGATTCTTAATGTTGTACTCTATAAGCTTTGGAGCTAGAAGAGTATCCAACAAAGATAGCATCATCCAACTTTTCAACAAATTTTGCTAAATTGTCTTTTGTGTTAAGTATGGTACACCTGCTGCCGAAGGACCTTAGAAAGCCTATGAACGGTGGCCTCTTGTTCCATAGCTCATAAGAGGTTTTTCCATGTGGCTTAACTAACTGCCTCTGCCCAGAATGTTACATGTAGTTTTGAATCAGCTAATATAGTTCAAGCAGCCTCAATAAGTGTCTTATTCCTCCTCTCAGTAACACCGTTTTGTTGAGGAGTTCTGGGAGCACTATATTGTCTAGCAATCCCTTTTGAGTTACAGAATGAGTCAAGAATGAAGTTCTTAAACTCAGTCCCTTGATCACTTCTAATAATTTTAACCTTGTGATCAATTTGATTTTCTATTTTAAGAATAAATGATTTTAATGTTTCAGTAGTTTCATCTTTAGTTCTTAAAAAGAATACCCATGTGAATCTTGTAAAATCATCAACTATCACAAGGCAGTATGATTACTTCCAATGCTCATTATACTAGTGGGACCAAAAAGATCCATGTGCAATAAATATAATGGAGTAGTGATAGAGTTAACACATTTGGATTTGTGAGATGTCCTGTGTTGTTTCCCTTTCAGGCATGCAACACAGTTATCTTTGCAGAAAAACTCATTTTTAGGCAAACCATGTACCAAGTTATTTTTAGCCAATTTATTCATTGTCTTAAAATTTACATGGCACATACGTTTATGACATAGTGTTGACTCATCACTATCAGCTTTGGAAAGAAAGCATGATACTTCACCCATTCGGGAAGCATTGTTCATATCCAGCTTGTACATATCTGCTTTCCTGGGAGATCTAAGAAGCACCAATTCCGGAGGAATTGTCATCCCTGGTTTAAGGATAATGCACTCATGTTTTGTGAAAAGCATTTGGCGCTTTTCATCACAGAATTGAGAAACACTTAACAGATTGTGTTCAAGTTGTTTGACAAAGTGAACTTTGTCAACCTTTAATTTACCATTGGATATACTCCCTCTACCAGAAATATATCCTCCGCCCTCACCTCCAAATTGGACAGGACCTCCATCATAGTGTTGAAACTGTTGAAGGAAGATCTGTTCCCTGTCATGTGCCTGGAGCATCCACTGTTCACAATCTAGACATTGTTGTTCTTATCATATGGATGTCTCTGCATATAAGATGATATTGTTAGTTTTGTTTAGAAGCCCAAGCCTTACTGGTCTTGGGTTCTTCCAAAGATAATGATATAACTGAACCAAATAATATGCATAGGGGTTCAATAAAGGTCTTTGAAGAAGAGATTTGGGCTGCAACATCTTCCTTGATCTTCCAGTCCACCTTTTGGTTGATCTTGGATGATGAGCTTGTTGAAGCTTTTGTAGTATGGCCTTCTTCCGAAGCTTCTTTCTTTTCAGAAGAGGTCTTCACCACCTTTTCTTCCGAAGCAGTCTTCTTCTGGGATGGTTTCAAGGGAGCTTTCTTGTTCTTTCGAACCTTGGTAGCTTTTGCTTCCGAAGCCATTTTCCCTTTGGAAGAAAGAGTTTCTTCAGAAAGCAACCTTGCTTCCGAAACCAGCTTTCCCTTCTTTATCACTTGGACCGTTTGAAAAGGTCCAAATAAGAAACCTTCCCTGACTCCTTTTCTAACATTATTTGCATAATGTGTGCTTGTAGGATTGTAGTAACAATCTTTTACCATGTGGTTTTGCAGACCATACATTATGCATGCAATGTTAGTCTTTTGGGAATGTGAGGGTTGCTGTTTCTTGGGCTTCTTCTCTTCATCAGCAACTTTTCCCTTCAACTTCTGATCCTTTGGCAGGATAGGAGTGCTAGTATTATATTCCTTTCCTGAATCAGAAGTACCTAACACTTGGAATCCAGCTGAGATAAAGACACCTTCTGCTTTGGGTCAATCTTCAGCTTGGATTTAGCCACCTTCTTGGCAGTTCTTCTAGCAGCTTTAGCTCTGCTTCTTCTGGCCTTAGTGGTTAGGATTTGATCTTCACATGAGGAGATGGGTATATCTACATGTTCCTTCCCTGTGGTGGCCACTATTATTGCTTCATCCTTCAACTCTAGTGAGGAAGGGTCAGCAGTTGGAACCTCTTGCTCCTCAGTACCACATCTAGGTTGTCTAATAGACTCATAGGAGTGTGGTGGAGCAATTTCATTAGTTCCCAACCCTCCTTTGTTCTGATAATAGAGTTTGGAATGGGAGGATGATGCAAGAATAGCTTGGAAGTTCTGCTTAGAAATAACATGCTTCCTGACCTGAGCCTCAGCAGTGACAACCTGGGCTTGAGCCTCAGACAATTTGGATCTGATCAGATCCTTGATTTGAGTCTCTAACTCCTTAATTTTCTTTTCATAATCAGATTCAGCTCTCTTAAAATCAGATTTTAAAATATTTAAAGACTCAATATCAGATCTGATTTCCCTATTGTAGTCCTGATAAAGTTTAACTTTAGCTATACAGGCTGGAGTACAGAGATGTTCATATACCTGAGTATCGTCTGTTCCGGCCATGAGAGCTTGAGCAGGAGTCACATCCTGTACAATGAAGCTCCAGTCAACTTCTTGAGCTATTGCAGTTGTTTCAGTTGACTTTTCAGCGGGCATTGAGGTTGAGGGATGTGTGGAGGCCTGTGGGGTTCCTGGATTGGTCTTGGGAGCCTTGCATTCCCTTGCAAAGTGACCCAGTTGGTTACAGTTGTAACACTTTGCCTTGGTCTTGTCAAACCCAAACTTGCTGGTAGTTGGGTTTTGAGGGAATTGCCTTCCAGTTCTCTTAAAGAACTTCTTCGCTCTATAAGTTAAAAGAGCCATCTGTTGGACAATGTACACGTACTCTACATCGTCTGGACTAAAACACTCAAGATCATCAAAATAGTATTGATAATCTCCAGAGTGTCCATTTCCTAAGACAAAGGCACAACTTTCCTGAAAGGAATTGTGTTGAGCCTATTGAGACCTTGGAGTCTCAGGGAAAGTGATGTAAGGTCTAAAAGAGTAGGATGGATGCTAGTAGGTCAGGTAATGCTGAGGTTGTGAGGGTAATGAGCCTTCAACAACCATTAAAGCGTTACTAGCAGGAAGACTCATGGATCTGCTTGTTTGGTGGCCCTTCTTACTCTTCATCTCTAGGCGATATCCATCGAGGATGCCATAGACTTCAGTCATGGTCAGAGTGTTCAATTTCTCTGTCGTCTTGATAGAAACACAATAGAATGTCCACTCATTTGGAAGAGCACTCATGAACTTTCTAGTAAGATCTCTAAGTTCGGGAGTGATCTTCACAGACTGAAGAGAAAAGATAAGATCCATGTATCTGAAGTACTGCTGGCTGAGGGTCTCTCCAGCAATGTGAGTGAAGTTCTCAAACTGCTGCTTTAGCGGGTCCTTCTTTGAATCGTTGGAGCTTGAGTACATCTGAGCAAGTGCATAAAACACATCTTTGGCAGTCTCAATGCTCGAATCCCACCATGATGGAGTTTGGTATTGCAGTCATAAGAATGGTCATAGCATTGCTGTCGATGTCCATCTTCTTTCTGTCTTCATTAGAGTAATTCTCAACAACCTTTTTTTATCATGGCACCATTTCCATAAGGTGATGCCACCTTTGGCTTATACGGGCCATTGACAATGGAGTTACACATCTTGCTATCTTGGTATCCGATGAAGCCTTCCGTTCTCCTGCTCCAAGCCTGAAATTTTTAGGAGTAATGATGGGAGCCTTTGTCATGGTTCCCATCTCTACCTCGGACTTGTTAAGGGCCATTTGAGAGAGTGAGTTGTAGTGAGGAGTGAAAATCAAGTTGATTTGGATGGTTAGATCACACAATCAAGAGCCTGAAAAGCTCTGATACCAATTGCAGGATCGGTTAAAGTCACTTAACACTTAGATTTTCTCTCAAACTCACTTAGAACAACACTCGGATAAAGATAGAGTCAATAAGAGTTGATCATAATATAGCAAGTAATAAGGAACACAAGAAGTAATTTTCAAGGTACTTTTATATATTGCTTCTCAACTCAAGTGTTACAAGACTCTTACAATTAGTGTGGAATGAGTTACAATGAGAACCTATATATAATACTGCCTACAGCCGGATATACTTTGATACCAGCTGGGATCCTATAACTAAAGCCTATACTACAAGACTATAGTTTAAGGTATCTCGGATAAAGTCTTATCTGAGATTTGGTAGTCAGGATATGTCCCTGACTTATCTTTTGTCACCAACTAAAGTTGGTAATATGTACTATCATAGAAAGGTAAACAGTGAAATAAAGTATGATCAACTGCATGGCTCTTTGAGAAAACGCCATACAGTAACAGAGGTCTGTAGCGGAGTGTCAAAGACCATACTTATGTCCACTAGTTCATAGCAGTGTCTTTCGAAGGTTAAATGGCTTCGGAAGAACAAGTACTTCCGAAGCCACTTATACTTCGGAAGAGGCTGCTTCTTCTAAGGCTTAGGAACTTCTTCTTTCCTTCATACTTCAGAAGTAGTCTTCTGATTGCTCTTCTAAGACTTGATCTTCGGAAGCATGCTCTTGACTTCGGAAGTAAAATTCTGTCTTCGGAAGTTGATCTTTCATTTTGTCTTCGGAAGAATTCTACAACCTTCGGAAGTTCCATGCTAAGCTTCGGAAGCCTTTGCATGTAACACCAAAAATTATCTAAGTGATTTGGTTTTGGTTGCACCAGTCTTCTTCTTGATCTAACACTTAGGCTATCAACAACGTGCTTTTTCTTTGTACACAAAGTGTAATGTCGAAACAAGCATCCCCAATGTGCTTCATCTTGCTCCAATGAAAGAGCCCTTGCATAGTATCCCCATCCGCCAAGTGAAGCCCGCAAGTCTCACGAACTATTTATGTTTTTTTAAATATACAAATCTAGTTTGATCAAATGTATAAATACATCAATAACTTATACAAGTGATGATGACGCATATATATATATATGTGTGTGTGTGTATGGATGTTTTGAGTGTTTGTAGGGTTGGAGGTAAAATTGGATTTGTGTAAAGAATGAGTAAATATATCATAGGACAGTTGAGTAGACATTTATGTGGAAGATGGATATTAGTATTATGGATAATTATATAAAAGAGTTAAATTCGATTTTGTTTCTTGAGATTTGATAAAAGTAACTATTTTTCTTTTAAATATTATAAACATCAATTTAACTCTAAAAGTTTTTATTTGTTTCAATTTCAATCCCAAAGTGTATTAGTTGTTTAAGATTAAATCCAAAATAAGAAAGATTTTAAATTGAAATTGAAACAACTTATAAAACTTTTAAAATTAAATTAATGTTTTGGAGGAAAATACTTAGTTTTATCAAATTTTAAAAAGTAAAATTGAAATAAAGAAATTCAAAAAGTCAAACACTCCATGCAATTTAGTATTATTTATCTGATTTAAGCTTTTTTAGTGAATTTGAATGTACAACATGTGTTAAGATGGTGTAAAAATACAAAACCAAAAAAATCATGAAAAAGAAAATCGATAATACAACTTTCTTAAAATTTGCACTATAATCTTCTTTAAAAGGTAATGTGTAGTCTATTAGTAAAAGAAAAATCCTGATCACAAAAATTATGTATATAAAAATGAAACTCTAGAAGACATATGTTGTATAATTTTATAGTGTAATTAATTTAATATTTGACAAAAGAGAAGATATGAAGTTGTGGGAGCAATCACAAGAAGAAGACATATCTTGTATGATTTTATGATGTAAACAAAGATATAGTTGATTTAGAAGTCTTGATGGGATCCACCGACATTCATAACTCTAGGCTATAAGCAGGAAAACCACTCTCTCGACTCTCTTTACAAGCCCAAAAGATGAATGATAAAAAGGAGACTATTATTGAAGAGAGTAACATCTTATGAAAAATCTTAAGAGTAAGAGTTTTTATTGTTTTGTAGAAGTATTTGGTAATTGTTATTGTATTAAAATTACAAACCATTATTGAAATATAGATAATGTATAGTATTTAAACATGGTGTACGAAATATTAATTTCTTTAAAACATTATTAAATAATATTTTGAAAAGAAAAGCTAAAAAATATAAAAACTAGATTTTTATTAAAATCTGTTAATTATATGTTATAAAAGATGATTTTAAAAAATCAGGTAAATAAATTATATTCATATTAGAACTGCTGACCTCCTCCTCTTACACATTTAATGGATCTCTCTCCTACTAAAATGATAATATTTCTCTCACATGAGGACACTATCACCTATGGATAGTCTCTCCATTATTATGTGGTTGTGATATGATTTTAAATGTGACCTTACATTTGAAATAGACTCCTCCCCTTATCAAGAGACAAAAATACATCATTTTGTTATAAATTACGATACATTTCGAATAAACTCACACTCTATTTGTTACTTGTTGATTGAACTTGTTATATATAAAATATTCATTGAAATTCTTTCTTATACAGGCTCAATTAAAAAACAGAAGAAAGAATATTTACATGGATGTCTCTGCTACATCGCCATCGATCTTATATTTCAGATATGATCTCAACTTTCAAGTTGTGACAGCCTTCACGTCTTTAATGCCTCTACTGAAAATCACTTTTCAACATGTATAGTCGTGTCCCGTTATCCAATCATCAAATCCCTTAAATTCGCACCATCTCCTTTGATATTTAACTCATTCTTCCTCCAAATTGAGATTTGATTAGGTTGAAACTGTTAAGATGAACGAAAGCATAAAAGGATGATTCAATCACATTGGTAAGAGTTTTAACTCATGGATTAGATCGGAGAGTTGCAAATGTAGTCATATACTCTATGAAATGGAATATTCTTGTACCTAAAGCTAGTATATGCTTGGAAATAGAGGATACCAAATATTTTTCATGGAATATTCTTGTACCCATTAGTTTCATGTTATATTTGAATATTCGATTCAATTATCTTGATGTTATTATATATCATATTATATTACTAGGTTATAAGGATGATAATCAAACCTAAACCTGATGTAAATACTTAAAACTCAAGACATATGGGACGGATATGGGCTTGAGTAAGCATGTATCAAACCGGATACACGATTGATTTTCAAATTTTTTTGCAGTATGAGATTGAACCATACACCCGTTTACTCGATCCAATTACTTATTAAACATGCATGTTTACCGGATTATATATATGAAATATTTTATTTTTTAATTAATAATTATATTTAATCACACCTTGTTTTTATACTTAATATTTAATCCTAAATTATATGTTGAATATAAACTATTAACCTTTATATCATTTGCATTATATGGTATCTTACAAGTTATAATAAAACTAATTATTTGTCTCTAAAATCAAAGAGTAATGGGTTGTTTGGTAGCCTCTTAATCACATTCTTAATGGTTCAAATGTCTGAATGGTTGAGCACTTAATGGTTTAGACTTTTGCTTTGCGAGCAAATGTCTGAAAGATTCAGACATTTGGCTCTAAATGGTTAAGCATTATACTGATGCTGAATGGTTAAAAGGTTTAATGATGAATAGTTAAGATCTCTTATCTGAATTAGTCAGACATTTACATTTGAATAGTTAAAAGATATACTAGATTTTAATGATTCCGATCTCTTAGTGGTTTAGCACTTAATGGTTCAGACCTCTTAGTGGTTCAACATTTAATCATTCAAAACTTGCCAAATAGCCCCTAAGAGTATTATGGATTAATTAAATAATTGTCTAGTATGCATATGCAAATATGCTTTGAATGATATCCTAATTTCAATAGAAACCCAATGGGTATACCTAACGGATAACTTTTATAAGCAGAATGTGTATACCGGATTACCCCCGAGTATGCTCGATACTCGATAAATTAATGTCTGACACATATCCAATGAGTTTTGGGTTACGTATGAGACACACTTTTCTAATCGGTCTGAGGTTGGAATTACCATACCCTTTGTAACACTTTAGGTAGATCCCACATCGGCCGTGAATAGGAGAGATTCATGGTTAATAAGAAAGGTCCCGACTCTAACATCACTAACGCATTTTAGGCGTATTGACTGTAGATGAGAGGAGAACTGCACAGTTAAACATGCTTTGGTGGCAACAATCTAGGGATGAGTGACCTCCCTATAAAGTTTTCACCGAGTCAACCAAAAGTAATTTGTGAGCTTCTCTTGGACAAAAGGGACAATATTGGTGGTATTAAGGTTGTGTTACATAATGGTATCAGAGCCCTTTATGTGCTATTCAAGATGGTGGGGCAAGCCTCCCGTCAGGGGCTGGTGTTTGTAACACTCTACGCAAATCCCACATCGGCTGTGGACAGAATAGATTTCAGGTTCATAAGGATTGCCCTGGCTCTAATATCACCAATGCGTTTTGGGCGTATTGTCTATGGATAAGAGGAGAACTACATAGTTAAGCGTGCTTAAGTGGTAACAATCAAGGGATGGGTGATTTCCTTGGGAAGTTTTTACTAGGGCAATAAAAAACAAATTCATAAGCTACTCGTGAGCAAAACGAACACTATTGATCGTATTAGGGGTTGGATGGTACACTCGTCCCGTTGTCATTCCTACTCGGTTACAACTCATGCCTTACATCAGTTTAGTAAATCCAACATGTTTTAAATTAGCTGTTTCCATATAGATTTATTTTAAGAATTTAAATAATAGATATTGAAGATTTAAGAGTTTATAAACTTTTAGTTAAAGATAAAATGCTTAATATTATTATTACCTAATAGGAGAGGTAAACAAAGGAACAAAAATCTATACTTCCAACAGTCGGCACAAGTTACTTATTAGATTTAAAATCATTTTTGTTTTGTAGGGTTTGACAAAAATAATCTTAAGAAAAATATTAAAAAATCAATTTATATCTGAAACTTTCATAAATTATTGTCATTTCAATTAAGAAGTTTTATCAGTTTATCAGTTGTTTCAACTTAAATTAAAATAATTAAACTTTTATATTAAATAAAAAACCAATAAAAACTTGTACTCAAATTAATGTTTTTAAATTTTCAAAGAAAAAGAAATAGAAATTACATTTAACTATTATGCTATAAGATAGCCCAATTCGAATATCATTAGTGGTGGCTTCGATACAATAAAACTTAGAAAACAATATAACATCTCAATTTAAAATATGAATTGTAATAAATAGAAACATAATTATTTTTATTATATAAAACACACTGTCATTACGTAATTAAATATACTAGACTAATTAAATAAAACTTAAAATGATCGTCAAGATTGCAAACAATAAGATATTTTCAAAGTCTTTTTCTTCATAACATCATAATCACAAGTCAGAATATATTACCTCAAATGTTTAAATTTCATTTACGTGTGTGTATGACTTTATAGAGAACACTCGATGTGTGTATGACTTTATAGAGAACACTCGATGTGCGTATGACTTTATAGAGAACACTCGATGTGTGACAAATTTATGAAAAGGTTAAACATAAGTAAAATAGTACTATACCACTTATAGAATTTAAACAACTAAAACAAGGTCAACGAGGGTTTTGATTTAACGTTTCAATGAAGACGTTATGATATTTGCGCTCATGGATCACTTGACTGGTAAATTCATTTGTTGTTTTGTTTTGTTTAAAGACACAAGTACCTCTTATAGTGTTTAAATTTACTGATCCAAAAATATCAATTGCACTTAGTTCTTATTCCACCTTAAACCAAAGGATAAGTAATTTAATATATCTTATATTGATAGTAAATGCATATATCCTATAGGAGATGATTAAGTTAACTTTATTTAATTATATGTGTTTTTGCATGTTTAATTGAACTTGCACATAAAATTTACGTGTGCATGTATTCTTGTTATGTGAATTTTGTGATTATTGTATCTTACGCATATAGTTACCAAATTGTAAGATTGTATAACTAGTTACTTGAATTATAAATGTCTTTTATTTACATGTATGAATTAAGATTAAAACTTAGGGTTATTTGACAGCCTCTTAATCAACCTCTTAATGATTCAGATGTCTGAATGGTTTAACATTTAATGGTTCAGACTGTTTGTTTCGCGAGTACATTTCCGAACAGTTAAGATATTTACCTCTGAATGGTTAAGCTTTATACTGATGCTGAATGATTAAAAGGTCTAATGTCGAATAGTTAAGATATATTATCTGAATTGGTCAGACAGTTTCCTTTGAATAGTTAAATGATATACTAGCTCTTAATGGCTCAGACCTCATAATGGTTCAACACTTAATGGTTCAGACCTCTTATTAGTTCAGCACTTAATCATTCAAAAGTTGTCAAACAACCCTTAATCAAACATTACCAAACCAATTAACTTCAAGAAACATTATACCAAAACCAAAACCAAACAAATCTCAAACACATTAAACACTTACTAAAACACAACCATAGCCTTAACCGCAGATCATTAAGACACTAACTAACCCAGTTAAACACCTAAATCATCGACTCATCTGAAACTTAATGACCAAGTAAGTCATTAACTATAGAACATCGCACCTAGTCGGCCCTTACACTAATCAAACTCTTAAACCTCCGCCTAAGCACCACCTTAACACTAATCACACTTAGTAGCATGCCACCTATCCCTACTAATAAACATTAAGCACCCCTATAATCACCACCTCACTAGTCTAAGACTAGAGGTAATGATGAAACCTCCACTTCTTCCACACCTCTAGGCCGATGGTCTCTCCACAACCACCACTCTATCACCCGCAAACCACCACAACCGCCACAATCTTCGCACCTCTCGACACCCTCTTCTGGATTTCAAGCCATCTCCACCCTCACCTTAAACTCTCGATCCTCACACCACTCATCCAAGTCCAATCATTCTTGCTATCTTTCGGGTCCAACATCATCCGGGTATCCAAGGTATCATTTCAAGCTTTCATTAATACCTCAAGCTCAAGGATCACCCAAGGGGATAATCAAGAAGTCTAGCAAGCAATCCTTTAGTTTTCTTCATAAAAATAAGGTGTGATTCTCAAACTATACTCAACAAACTATATGTGTTTACACTAACACATATAATCAACCTTATAGCTAAATTACCAAAGATAATTACATGATATACTTGATCTACCAAAATCAATAAGAAAAAGGATTGAAGAACAAGAAAATTTGAAAGTTCTCATAAAAACCTAGGATTTAAACAAAAGATTACAAATAAAAAGGTTAAAACCTAGATGTTCTTGTTGAATTAGATGAAATATCTAAATGACTCTGATTGTGAGAATAAAATTAGAAAAATGTTGAGAAATATTAGAAGTAGTAATGTGTACATTTTGATGAAAGAATGTTGGGTAGATTAATATATATAATTAATTCAAGGAAATGAAAGAAATTTATATTACAGAAACTCCGAACTTGGTAAAAATCTAGAAAAATTATATAATAACCCTTATATCTCATAGGAATAATTTGACCTATTGCTGGAATCAAGGTGAGTAACATAGCCCTTTTTGTTATAAATTTTAGGAGAAAACATACTGTTTATGTTAAATTGGATGCATATTTGAGAAATTTTGATTTGTTAATGCCATATTTACACAACCATTAATTCGGATGAGAAACCGACAAATAATATAGTGTAAGGCCCCCGTTCCCGGGCACCTTACAGCTGGTGGTTCATCGCACTTAACACATTATAAAATGTACATTATTTTGCAGCGGTAATTAAAACTTTCATTTATAATTAAAAACATGTCAATTACAACATCTATTTTCATCTCAAAATACAAGACATGTCAAAATACGGATGCCAGCCTCAAAACGCTCCCGATAGCTTATGCATCCATGCCTGCAACTCCTCAGCATCAACATATACCTGCTAACTATCATGCATACAAAAGTCAGCGATGCTGAGTGAGTCCTAGTTTTACAATAAAACATACTTTTCTCTTTAAAAACCGTTCTTTACTTTATTTCAAAACATACTATACTTTATAACCGTTCGTGATCATGCATCATACGTACATACAGATAATATCATTATTATCTTCATCATTACGTTCATTAACTTGTTAATTCAACGTATTACATTATCGTTCACTTCTCTTTCTAGGTCCGGTCAGCCTTTACCCTCTTCGTGGCACTCAGCCACAATTACTGAGGTCGAATGACAAGGATCATGTTCTGTACTTTATTACGATAATTCATTTACGTTCTTTCATACATTCGTTCTTTTATACATGATCTTTCATCCATTACTCTTTATTACTCGAATCTTGTCTCTTGCAATATCCCCGACTCATGCTCGAAAGCTGATGCTGTGTCGGGGCCTGCTCACAAACCCCCGACTCATGTCCGAAGACTGACACAACACCGGGATACACGAGAAAGATCCCATACGAGTCAATCACAGGGATTGAACTCCATCCGAGTCTGTTGTAACACATAGTCGCTCATCTCATTGTCTTGTCTCACGGACAAAGACCTCTGTCGAGTCTGTTGCAACACAGAGTCGCTCACCTCATAGCTATGCTTGGCCTTATGCCACACCCCCGAAGTTATACATAACTCGGGTAACAACACCCCTACCGTCGTCGGTAACACCCCCATAGAAATGGGTAAAAACACCCCCACCGTCGTGGGTAACACCCCCATAGAAATGGGTAACAAAACCCCCACCGTCGTGGATAACACCCCCATAGAAATGGGTAACAACACCCCCACCGTCGTGGGTAACACCCCCATAGAAATGGGTAACAACACCCCCACCGTCGTGGGTAACACCCCCATAGAAATGGGTGACAACACCCCCACCGTCGTGGGTAACCCCCCATAGAAATGGGTAACAACACCCCCACCGTCGTGGGTAACACCCCCATAGAAATGGGTAACAACACCCCTACCGTCGTGGGTAACACCCCCATAGAAATGGGTAACAACACCCCTACCGTCGTGGGTAACACCCCCATAGAAATGGGTAACAACACCCCCACCGTCGTGGGTAACACATCTGAAGGTCAGTCACAAAGACTGGAACCCTTGCGTGCACACTTTAGGATTCGCTGAACCTCACGTGGTAGAGCTTAAGGCATTAAGAGCCATGCACCTCTGTACATATTGCTTTCAAGCCTCTCAATACTTCTCTCTTAATCATTAATTCATGCATGCATTCATTACGTTCCTCTTTTCATTATCTTCCACTTTACGTTACATAATACTTTCATTACATTCATTAACGTTCAACGCAAAGCCAAGGAAAGACATACATACATAATAAGGAACACACTTAAACATAAACATACACCATCACCAATACAAGCACATCATACATGCATAACACACATAAGCCATCACATCATAACCAAGCCTATCTCCCCAAAACACCCCCTAAAAACCGCTTAGAAAACCTCAAGTCTAAAGTGGGCGCATGGGTCCTTCCAGGCGCATGAGCATAAAAATTCTAAGTATAAAACAGTCTAGGCGCATGGGCACTGTTTGGGCGTTTCTGCCCAGTTTAGGCGCATCAACAGTTAACATTTTAACACTTTGGGCGCATGGCACAATTCAAGCGCATGGCACAATTCAGGCGCATGGGCCCTCTCTGCTGGGCGCATGGCCAGCCATTTTAGGCGCATGGGCCATCTGCTGGGCGCATGGCCAGCCATTTTAGGCGCATGGGCCTTCCTACTGGGCGCATGGCCAGCAACTTGGATGCCTGGCCAATTACTGGGCGCATGGGCCTCCCCATTGGGCATATGGACCTTCCCTTTGGGCGCATGGGCCTTCCCTTTGGTGCATGGGTCACCCTTTGGTGCATGGCTAGCAATTCAGGCGCATGGCCAGCAATTCAGGCGCATGGACCACTGTTCATGTTCGTCTGAATCATTCTGAAATGTTTTCTATGTTACCAATTTGACCCGATAATCATTCTAAGCATACTCAAACATAGATCTAACATACTAAGGCCATCTAAGCATGCTAAACATCATCTCTAACCCATAATCATCACTATAACATACATACGTACATACAACATTCGGACATAAAGCTGTAAATCCACGGTTTCTTTAAAACCGTTTACTTAGTATGCATAATAGCCCCAAATCAGTTGAAAATCTGTAAAAGAGGGGTTCTAGAAACTCACCTTAAGCAGCTTTTGAGCAGCACTCTTCCCGTTCGAGTCCCACCTTCGATTCAGCTCTTGAATCCCGAAAACAAACTCTAAACAACTGGAACTTCGGTCAAGAACTCAATACCCAACTGAAACCGAGCTCAAACAAGAGAAGACTTACCTTTTTCAGCTTTTCTTCCTCTTTCTCTCTCTAGAACCGGGCTCTCTCTCTCTTCTTCTTTTCAGTCGTGAAGAAAAGATGAAGAAGAAGAAATAATGGGCACCCATGCCCTTTTAACCTTAAAGTAAAAGGTTTGTACTTTGTGCACTTTTTCCCCCTCCACTTGTGCTCATTATCTTTTCTTTCTAATTACTTTTCTTTTCCTTTCATTTAAATAGAAATTTCGGGGTGTTACATATAAGTAGCGCTACTTAGGAAATATCAACCTGCATATGTTGAGACGAGGGCAACAATGTTATATTATTTGATTGAGTGATTTGTATTTGACAGTTATGAATCACTTGACATGTGTATAGGTTTGGTTGCGAGTTTGATTGTATTGCATCAATTCAAAATGATTTATATTGATTAAACCTATGTTCTCACCAATTATTTGTTGACTGTTTTGAGTATGCTTTTTCACGTCAGCAAAATGTACTATAACCTCATGTATACCTTCAACATGTATAGTGATCGACATGACTATATAGGAAAGCTGTGCATATGGTTGACCATTGATATGTTTGACTTCAGCCTTACATGGACGTTCACGTCCACTGCTAGCAGGAGATATGTGACGTGTTGAAGATATATCTTGTTTAAGATTACTATGTATAAGTCTAAAGTGTTAGACTAAAATTTGTCAAATGTAACCCTAATAATTATATATTAATGAAGGTAATGTTTAAATTATTGTTGTGATTTGCATGCTTTGATAATCAATGTGTTATGACCTAACAAGTCACACCCAAAGCATATCACGCTTCCGCAGGTATGTGACATTGTGAAGGTCACATGGTAATCGGTATGTTTTACCACAAATTCATAAAATATGAAACTTTGAAAACAACTATAGGGTAACATGTATATTTTTTAAATTGGACCATGCTCGATGGCCCTTATTGTTAATTATTGCTGCGTATTTTCGGGCTTAATTGAAACTTTGAAAACAACTATATATTTTAAAGGCAAATTGGATTTTAATATTTTATTTTTTTAGTCATAAGCCAGTTCTAATCCACAACATTAATTTGGTTTGTGATAATCCAAACTTTCAACTTTATTACCAATGACAATCCAAGAACATAATTATCATAGATCTACACTTGGTTTATTTTCAATCAATTTCATTTGTTACTTCATTCCGTTTATGATTGTTATTGTGAGTGAAGTCAAGTGCAAATTAAATGTAAAAATTTGAGAATTATGTTATTGGGACTATTATTGACAATATGAATGAATGTTAAAAGTATTATTGACCAAATTAATAGTATAACTTATTATCGATCAATATGTAATATTTCTGATTATTAAAATATAAATTTTCTTTTTTATAAGAAGTACAATAATGAATAAGAGTAATGAATGATGTTGAGTGTCTTTAATTATTGTACACAAAGCGAGGGGTCTACTGTGTCATCTCGTGTGCCTTTAGAATCATGGCATGGTTTTATAAATAATAATAATCTAACATCCAAAATTTTAAATTTATATCTTGAAAGATAAATATATATAGTTGAATTAAGTGCATATATAGTACCAAATAACGAGTTATTAATTCACACATAGTCATATTCGCTTCCCTATAATGTTTACAACCTCCACCACCAGCACCACTATTGCCGGCACGCCACCACTGCCACAGACAATTGCTAGTTACCACCGTCTACGATAGCCACTACTATTGCTGATGTTCTTTCATTATTGAAATAATCAACTTTGATTTTGGGTTCAAGAGGCTTCAAAACAACTTGTTAATTACAAGAATTAGCTCAAAGACTGACTTGGTAGGGTTAGATATGAAAGAATGTTGATGGTAAAAGATATAAACAATCATATTGATTCGATCAGTTTTATTATTAATGATTAATTTAGAAACACCAAGCCACCTTGAGGTTACGATTGCCTGCCCCCTATTGATTCAAATTGTTGTTCTTGAAATTCAAGTCGATAAGATCCAATAATTTCAGAGGTTGATTTAAACCCCGTCACTTTTGTTTCTTTAGAGTATCACAATTTCAGTGATGGGGATAAAAGCTTCAAGCATGTGATTGGATGGCAATGTTATTTAGTGGTGTTTCAAGACAAGTGAGACTAAAAAAGATAAAGTGAGGGTAGTAGTTAAATAGAATGCAATCGGGTGGGTGGTGAGTGTTAGAAGTTTATTGATAATATTAATACGGTTATTAATATTTAATCAATAAATTAGTGTGTCGAATGAAAATTAATATGGTTAATTAGATTGGGAATTAATAGTGTGGGAAGTCGTCCCACATTGGAAGAGAGAAATAATATAAAATAGTTTATATTCTATAACCTCTTATCTATATTGTTTCTTAAGGTGTCACACTAAGTGGATTTGCGAAGGGTGAGAGGCACCCTTAACTCGCGGCGTTGGCGCGGCGTTGGAACGCCAACGTGCACTTCGCACACTTCGCACACTTCGCACACTCGCATCACAGCGAGCCGGCTTAGTATTTTTGAAGGTCGTTCGAGGGTCTGGTTAGGAGCGACTGACCTTGGTGCGAGGTCCGAGTTGTGACTCGTAACAGTTCCCGTTACACGTTGACTGAAACCGACGACTATTACTGACGAATTAAACGAGCAGTTACGATTTCGGATTAATGGCTGGGTGGCTGTTATGATTTGAATTCTACTATAAATACTGAGTGTGGCTTAGTAGAAAGATAACCCAACACAACTCCAAAACCTGCAGCAAATTAGGTTCTTTATCTCTCTGGATTATCTTCTTCAAACAAGTTCGGGTTCTAGATCAACCCCGGCAATACAAACTGCTTCGGCTGTTGTACCTTGGTAAACAAAACGAGTTCTCCTGGGAGGCTCGGAATTTGTTTTAAGGGCCCCGTATTGAACACGATCTTCAGCTTTTACATTTCTGTTTCTTCTTTTTCTGTAAATTATCCATTGTTAAAGAATTGATAATCATTTATTTATGTTCCATTGTATTGATTATATTAATAAAATTGTTTCAGTGTTTATTTTATACGAATGGTCTCCTACAAACTTAAAACAAATTTTAAAAACACCGTTCATATATTAATCTGTGTTTTTAAAAGGTTAATTTTATTTATATTGATTCTGCTTTCTTATTCACGAGTGATCTTCAAAGTTGGACTTGGAATATCTATCGTTGAATTCTGAAAGTAGCGTAAATTTTTTTCTGAATTCGTTTGTGGTTATAACTGTTTTCGCTTTCTTATTCACAAGTGATCTTCAAAGTTGGACTTAGAACATCTCTTGTGGAATTTTTAGAATTGTGGAAATAGTTTGAACTTATTTGTCATCTTTTGTAGTTATTTCAATTTGTTAGAAATTGTTCTAACTTAAACTGTTTTTTTTTTCAAATCAGCAACAACATGTCTTCAAGTGCTATGAGTTCCTCTTTATCAGCCCCTTTAGCTGCGACCAATGTGGGAGCAACCACTATGGCAAACCATGCCGAGAAACCCGAAAAGTTTACAGGTGTCCATTTTAAAAGATGTTCTTCTACTTGACAACCTTGAACTTAGCACAGTTCTTGGAGAAAACTGCTCCCCTACCTAAAGAAGGGATGATACTAAAGCTTTGAGTGCCATTGATGCTTGGAAGCATTCGGAATTTCTTTGTCACGATTACGTTTTGAATGGTCTTTTGATTTATTGTATAACGTGTATTGCAACATAAAGACTGTCAAAGAATTATGGGAGTCTTTAGACAAGAAGTATAAACCCGAGGATGCCGGTAGCAAGAAATTCATTGTGGTTCGGTTCTTGAATTTTAAAATGGTTGATAACAAGACTGTGATTAGCCAAATTCAAGAATTACAAGTTATACTTCATGAAATTCATGCTGAGGGGATGCCTCTCAATGACACCTTCCAAGTTACAGCCATGATTGAAAAGTTGCCTCCAAGTTGGATAGAGTTTAAGAAGTACCTTAAGCTCAAACAAAAGGAGATGACTGTGGATGAACTTATTGTTCGTCTTCAAATTGAAGAAGACAACAAAATGGCTCAAAAAGGCACTCGTGTGGAAGCGATGGCAAAGGAAAATGTGGTTGAACATGGACAATCGTCAAGGGGTTATCAAGGTAAAGGGAAAAAGGCAATTGGGAAACCAAAGGTGAACCTTGGACAAAGAAAGAGAGTTGTGAAAAGAAACTCCACCTCCTCCTTTCCAAGGTATTTGCTACAATTGCAATGAGACGGGGCACCGTGCTAATCAATGCAAGCAACCAAAGCGTGAGCGTGCATATGTGGATGAAGACGGTGAACTGCTAGTGGCAATGATCACCAAGTTATCGGCAATGGTGGAAGAAGTCAACCTCATGGGAGACAATCCGCATGGATGGTTCATTGATACGGGAGCTACCCGTCATGTGTGTGGTGACAAGACCCTTTTTAGCACTTTTTAAGAGGTTAAGGGTGATGAAAAGCTTTATATGGGTAATAAAGCTACGGCTGACATCAAAGGTGAAGGAAATGTGATCTTGAAGATGACTTCCGGGAAGGAACTCACCTTGAGCAACACCTTGTATGTCTCGGAGATTCGTAAGAATGTTGTTTCGGGATGGTTGCTTAATAAGTTTGGTTTTCGTTTAGTGTTTGAGTCGGACAAGTTTGTCCTTACTAAATGTGGAATGTATGCAGGAAAGGGTTATGCCCTCAATGGTATGTTTAAGATGAATGTAACCGTTATCAAAAATGAAATGAATAAAACTACCACTTCTATTTATATGCTTGAGTCTTCAATTGTTTGGCATGGTAGATTAGGACATGTAAACTATAATTCTATTCGTCGTTTAATAAATTTAAAATGCATACCTACATTCCATATTAACACAACTCTAAACGTGAATCATGCATTGAGGCAAAACTTACAAGATCATCATTTAAACCGGTTGAAAGAATAACCGAAAACTTAGTTTAATTCACACCGATATATGTGATTTAAAAGCACACCCAACAAGAGGTGGCAACAAATATTTTATCACTTTTATTGATGATTGCACTAGATATTGCTACGTATACTTACTTAAAAGTAACGATGAGGCAATTGACAAATTTATCTTGTATAAAAATGAAGTTGAGAATCAACTAAAAAAGAAAATTAAAGTCGTGCGAAGTGATAGAGGTGGTGAATATGTTGCACCGTTTGCTGATTTATGTGCAAAAAGTGGTATAATACATGAATGTACGGCACCATACTCACCATAATCAAATGGCATTGCGGAACGGAAAAATCGTACTTTAAAAGAGATGATGAATGCCATGTTGATAAGCTCTGGGATGAGCCATGACATGTGGGGGGAAGCAATCCTCTCAGAAAATTATCTTTTAAAGAAAATACTACCAAAGAAAAGGGATGTAACCCCTTATAAATTATGGATGGGTAGAAAACCATCATATAATTATCTCAAAGTATGAGGGTGCCTAGCTAAGGTGATTGTACCACCACCTAAAGCTCAAAAACTAGGACCCAAAACTGTTGATTGCATATTCATTGGATATACTCAAAATAGTAATGCACATCGATTTCTTGTACATGAGTCCAGAATCCTGATGTACAAAAGAACATTATCATGAAGATAAGGCCGGGGAATGCTTCATATTTTGAAAATGTGTTTCCAATGTGAGGACAAATACATGCATCTTTATCATCACGGTTTGATGATAGAAGTGAAAATTCATCAACACAAATTTATGACATTGTTCATGATAGTCAACATGAACAACCCGAGGTTGAAGAGGGAGAAATTAGAAGAAGTAAAAGGGCAAGGGTTGAGAAATCCTTTGGTCAGACTTTGTAAGTTATATGGTTGAGGGTGAGCCTAATACCTACGGTGAAGCGGTATCTTCTTCGGAAGGACCTCAATGGAAAGAAGCAATCAAGAATGAAATTGATTCAATTCTTCACAACCATAGTTGGGAGCTAGTAGATCTTCCTCCTAGTTGTAAACCGCTTGGATATCATTAGATATTCAAAAGAAGATGAAAGCCGATGGTAGTATTGATAAATACAAAGCAAGGCTAGTAGTCAAAGGTTTTAGACAAAAGGAATGTCTAGACTATTTTGATACTTACTCACATGTGACTCGCATAACCTCCATACGAATGGTTCTTGCTATTACGGCATTAAGAAATTTGGAAGTACATCAAATGGATGTCAAAACCGCATTTCTAAATGGTGATTTAGAAGAAGAGATTTACATGGAGCAACCTGAGGTTTCTCTGCCCATGGTCAAGAGTGTAAAGTATGTAAATTGGTCAAGTCATTGTATGGCTTAAAGCAAGCTCCAAAAAAATGGCACCAAAAATTTGATCGTGTCATGATTGACAACGGTTTCAAAATAAATGAGTGTAACAAATGTGTATATGTGAAAGATACACGGGAGGTTATGTAATTTTGTGTCTTTATGTAGATGATATGCTTATCATGGGAGTAATGATAAAATAATAAAATCTACTAAGGACATGTTGAAAGGAAAATTTGACATGAAAGATATGGGTTTAGCTGATGTAATTTTAGGAGTGAAAATTATTCGAACCCAAGATGGTCTTCTGTTAAGTCAAGCTCATTATGTGGACAAGATGCTTGAAAAATTCAACTCGGGAGATACGCGTGTAGCACGTTCTCCGGTTGATACCACCCAACATTTAAAGAAAAATAGAGGTGAGGGTGTTGCTCAGTTAGAGTATTCAAGAATCATTGGTGGTTTAATGTATCTAATGACATGTACTACACCCGACTTAGCATACGCGGTGAGTAAGCTAAGTAGATATACTAGTAATCCAAGCTCAGAACATTGGAAGAGTATAACGAGGGTGCTGAGATACATAAGATACACAAGAGACTATGGATTGCATTATACCCGTCATCCAGCTGTGATTGAAGGGTATACTGATGCAAACTGGATATCGGATGTAAAAGATTCCAAATCAACAAGTGGGTATGTGTTCTTACTTGGTGGAGTAGCAATATCTTGGAGATCATCCAAGCAACGATAAAGCTAGATCCACATGGAATCGGAATTTATCGCTTTAGATAAAGCCAGAGAAGAGGGTGAATGGCTACGTCAATTTGTGGAAGGCATTCAAGATAGCCAAAGCCGTTATCGGCTATTTGCATACATTGTGATAGTGAGTCGGAAATTGGTAGAGCCAAAAGCTCAATGTAAAATGGCAAATCAAGGCACATCAGGCGTAGACATAACACAATATGACAACTAATATCAACGGGTGTTATCACGATTGACCATGTCAAGTCAAAAGATAACTTCGCAGACCCGTTAACAAAAGGCTTAAGCACGGAAATGGTTTATAAGTTGTCAAGAGGAATGGGACTAAAGCCCACAGAAAAGGGGAATATAAGGGAAACCTAACCTAATTGACTGGAGATCCCAAGATCTAGGTTCAATAGGACAACTTAATCATATGACCAACGGTGTCACAATAGGGGAGTACCCGGAGTGATGAACTTCCTAGTCCATTCACTCTGGGGGAGTACCCCGAACAAGTGACCAAAGTGAGGTTAATCATATTAAGGTTAGACGATTCATGGGAATCAATATAATTATGATGCTTTTAATGATTCATCGAATCACCTATGTTAGAGAGAATGGGGTCGCTTCGAATGGATTGTGGGGAGACGCAAATCCTAGAGCTCTCGCAGAACAGGAAAGTGTTCCATGACCATTAACGGACACGATAATAAGGGGTTGATCAAACCAGGAAGAGTGTTGTGTGATTGTATATTGTCATCTACATAAAACAGGGTCTGTTCAAATACAAAGGAGGTTCAAATGGAAGACCTACCTATCCTGCAACACTTGACTGTTGAATTTTTTGGAGAAGTGATTTTCATTCATGTTAGGGATTGTTGGAAATTATTGATAATATTAATACGGTTATTAATATTTAATCAATAAATTAATGTGTTGAATGAAAATTAATGTGGTTAATGACATTAGGAATTAATAATGTGGGAAGTCGTCCCACATTGGAGGAGAGAAAGAATATAAAATAGTTTATATTCTATAACCTCTTGTCTATTGTTTCCTAAGGTGTCACACTAAGTGGATTCGCGAAGAGTGCGAAGCACCCTTAACTTGCACTCGCACTAGCACACACGCGCGCGTGCGGCGTGGGCATGTGGGCGCAATGTGGTGCTTTGATGGCGCACTTTGCACTTCGCATCACGAGAGCCGCCTTAGTATTTTTGAAGGTTGGTTCGAGGGTCTGGTTAGGAGTGACTGACCTTGGTGCAAGGTCCGAGTTGTGGGATTAATGGCTGGGTGGCTGTTATGATTTGAATTCCACTATAAATACTGAGTGTGGCTCAGTAGAAAGTAAACCCAACACAACTCCAATACCTGCAGCAAATCAGATTCTCTATCTCTCTGGATTATCTTCAAACAAGTTCGGGTTCTAGATCAACCCCAGCAGTACAAACTGCTTCGGCTGTTGTACCCTGGGAAACAAAACGAGTTCTCCTAGGAGGCTCGGAATTTGTTTTAAGGGCCTCGTGTTGAACATGATCTTCAACTTTTACATTTCTGTTTCTTCCTTTTCTGTAAATTATCCATTGTAAAAGAATTGATAATCGTTTATTTATGTTCCCTTGTATTGATTATATTAATAAAATTGTTTGAATGTTATTTTATATGAATGGTCTCCTACAATGAGTTTGTGAATGGTAGTAGTCTTTGCTAGACTGCCTAATTTTCTAACGAAACTTCATTCTCTACTGTTTTTTATCGTTGCTAAATTGTATTGGCCCATAACTTCACACAAACACCAAATAACATATAGTCTTATGAATTTGAAATCAATTAGCATATGAGTGATAAATGTAGGTGATAAACATGTATATTTACTCATATCAGACGGATACAAGGAATAGACCTAAAATGGTTTTGTTAACATCCAGACTTTGTATTTATTTTATTTATTGGACTTTTCTTCTACTTGATATCTTTTATAATTTAACAATGATTTAAAAGAAGTATGTAATCAATAACAAAAATCTTACTAACACTAGTTATTTTATAGAACCTACCCACCCTCTAGGTCTCACACATAACTTATGTTGGTGAAGATTACCTAGAAGGACTCCTATTACTTGAAATTGGATCTTAAACTCACCCTAACAACTCTTAAACTATCATCTACTTAACAACACTTCTAATAAATCCATATATTTATTAATTTTAAGTTTTTAATAGCTATTGAATTTTTTAATATTTTATATTAATACATTATAATAACATTCATATATTTGGTTTTATTCAAGTAAATGAAAATATAATTGTTTTCAGGTAATTTAAGTCAATATAATTAAAACCACACTCATTCCAACCCAAACAAAAGTATTAAGTTAATCTCATATCTAATCACATACATAAATACTAGTCTTGAGTAGTTTGGTTTGAATTTCTTTTATAGCTATTGGGTTTTTCTAGCAAATTTTGGTCGGTTGACCTCTTAGCATGTTGTAGTGTCCTTTTGAGGGGGACATACCTATAAACATGAATGTCATATTACTTTTATACCTTAAGCATGTGATACATTTTATCGCTTGTTTGATCCGGTTAGGAATGAATAATACTTCTCTAGTGATCGGCAGTTAACAAATGCGGAATTTAAGTTAACTATCTACTAACAAATACAAACAATTGAGTAAATAATAACATAAGAGATTCTTTCAATGTATTCATTTGATAGCTTTTTTAATCACAGAGACTAATAACAACAAGTAACAAGTGAACAAACAATCTAACCTCAAAACTATATAAGTGTGAGGTATTCATACTATGAAAACTGATAATCTATTCTAGGTTTAGGATCTATGGCATATTTCGGCCATTAATCTACACATTATAGCATACCACGAATGTGCATTACTATTGGCTATAAACATATGTATAACGAAGATAAGAAATCAATACTTTAGAGGATCAGCAGTTGTAGAAGTATGTTGTTGCCACTGTAATTCGATACTGATAGTCTTGTCTAGTTCAACTGTAAACCAGTAGATCATTTGGCTATACAAGTCTCGATTCATAGACTGGATTGGTAGATACTTTCTCCTTTACCTCCAAGCTTCATTTAGGGTTTTATGTTGGATTTTAGATGATCGATGGTTCCACAACATTGTACCCCAATCCTAATTTGACTTATTACAAATTTTGGGAGTTTTCATTAAATGCAAGTAATTTTTAAAACTTTTCAGTTTAAACATTTTACTTATTAGCGTATGTTTTAGCTATTGCATTGAGATCTTCAATCTAGGACTCCAAATTTTTTGTTCATGTTTTAATTACAAAACTTTTTTCTCTAGCTCTTTTATCTTTTCTTTTGGAGCTTGATCAATATTCTTAAAGTTAGTTTTAAGAATGTATATTGATTCTAAATCATTCATTAGATCTATATTGTAACTTGTGTACAAGTTTTTTTTTGCAATACACTCAGGTGTACAACAAGATTCAGAGGTTACTTGAGGTGAGAAAGTTAAGCTGCTAGCCATCAATGCATTGTTGATGGAAGTGATGTCTTCTACCTGAAGCTCCAATCTATTAGCTCTTCTTTGAAAACTACAACTACCATGTGTTTTTGGTTAACAACGGTACAAGGACTTTGAGAGGTTGTAGGTTGTTTGATGTTTGTGGAGCTTAAGGGAAATGAATTGATTTAGGTGCTTTACATTCCTTGGCAAAGTGTCTTAGTTGATTGCAATTGAAGCACTTACATTGCTTTTGTCAAATCTAGATATTCTCTACCTTTGAAACTTTCTTCTGGTTATCTGCTGGAATTGATTAGCCCCCAAAGAGATCATGGCTATTTGGTAGTTGATGTCTAGCTCTTCGATCATCTGGATGAATGCATTCCATATCTTCTTTCGAGAGTTGAAAGAAATTAGCCTGCTCACTAACAAAGTTTGAGTTAGAAGAGTAGTTTAGAGAAAAGGATGGTGAAGAATGCTATTTCATCTATTGAAAGATGGTAAGACGGTGATTCAATAGTTAGAGATTCTAGATAGGTGATCATTGGTACTTGATGAGTCACCATAGAACTTAGTCAGATTGAGAGTGAAAGAGTTCATGAATTGATGCCATGAGCGCTGAAAACTTTAAGGAGTTTGATGATCTACCGAGTGATTCTTCATCTACATCCATTTCTATTTGGTAGGCACTCATAATGCCATACAACTCTTTAATAGTCAAAGTCTTCAGCTTCTCATTTATTCTAATGGACATTATATACACTGTCCATGTCTTCGGTAGTGACCTCAAGAACTTTTTAAGAACATTACTATTCTTTATTTTCACCACAATCTCATTAAGAAGGCCTAGTAGTTCAACATATTTGAAATATGTAGCGGTCATGGTTTCTCCTTATATGAAACCAAAGTTTTTAAACTTTTGATTTAAGACATCTCTCTTATTTTCCTTATTTTCTTCTATCCCTTCAAATCTTGCCTTTAAAGATTCTCACAACTTTTGAGCAATTGTGAACTTCTTAAATCCATGAATATTGTCATTTGATATGCTCATCCTGATCAACCAAAGAGCTTTTGAATCTATATCCATCTTCTACTTAGAGTACTTTATGGGATCTTTAGGAATCATAACTCCTTATTTAGTAGCAGCTTGGACTATAGGGACATATGGTCCATTCAGAAATAAGATGCACAACGTTAGATCTTGATTTATTAGAAAATCTTCCACTATGAATTTTCAAGTATCATAATCATGTGGGTTAAAAATCGAGGGTTTGGTTTGAGTATCATTTTCCAAGTCATGTTTACTTGAAATGGGTACAATAGTCATTCTTAATGGATAAAGGGTACGAAGGAATAAGGTCTTTAAAAGTGTGATCAAAAGAAAACAAGTGATTTGTTGATAGAAAACTTCAAGCAAATCGAGAGCCAAAGCTCTCATAGCACTTGTAGGATCATGTTATGAGAGAATACAACTTTTCTAGTGATCGATAGTTAAAAAGTACAGAATATAAATTAACTATCTGCTAACAAAAACAATCACTTTAAGTAAATAATACCACAAAAGTTCTTTCAAAGTATTCACTTGATAGCTTATTTTAATTACAAAGAATAATAACAGTAGATTACAAGTGTGCAAACAAGCTAACCTCAATTTATACTATAAAATCTAAATAGTAGAATGAATCCTAATCATCTATAATATCTTTAGTATCAATGGCATGTTCAGCCATTGATTACACATTATGGCATACCATGAATGTGCATTACTATTAGTTATAAACATATGTACAATAAAGACAAGAAATTGGTACTTCCGAGGATTAGTAGTTGCAGAAGTTGTTGTTGCCACTACTCTTCGGTAATGATAGTCTTGTCTAGTGTAGTAATGTATCAGTAGATCATTAGGTTATGCAAGTCCCAATTCATAGTAGTTCAGTACTTAGGAGATTTCAGCATTTATGAATGAGTACTGAACTTAGAGTTTTTGGTAGCTTCAAGCTTCTCATGATTCAACACCACTTTAAAGTCTTCTCATCTAAAACTTCAGATTAATTTGCAAGATATATATGACTTTGTTTTGATATTCTATTTAAAATATAAATTACACCTCTTTAAGATCAATTAACTATTTGTGAAAAAATTGTAGATTTCATAACCCCAAATTCTAATACTTTCATGGTGATTGATAGCTTATGAACTCACATGAGCTTTCACTCTTATTTCTTCAATCATCATCCTTCATTTTGTTACCACCTTAGGAGTGTAGCGTTATAGTTTTAGTTTATCAACTCATACCACCACTTTTCAAACTTAGTATTCCATCATCTTTGATTTAGTTGTGACATCAGCAGAGTAAATTTAAGATGTTAGTTTTAAGAGACCATCTTCTAATTTGGTATGAATCAATGAAGTGTAAAATGTATCAACTAAGTGTGTGTTAAACATCACAACTAAATTAGTGTAAATTGTGACATTTGGTATTTTCCGTTACCAAAACTTCATTAGTTTTGTTTAATTTTGCATACACATCAAGTAAACACACACTAGGCATCTTTGAACTCAGGTGATTTAACAAATAATTCATATTGGTTTTACTAATATTAACTTGGTTGAAAATTATGATCATTATTATATGGCTATGTGAATCAAAGTATTATGTGTTATTTTATGAATTACTTAATCATGTGATTATGTGAATTATAAAATATTCATGAGAGATGATTATCATTTGGTTAATATTTTTAGTCTGTTAGATCTAGGAACTATAGGTCTAGATTATTTTGTATAGGCTTAGAACTTTAATCAATATTTGTAATGAACAATTGTAATTCATTATTATGCCGTATGCATTATATATAGGTTAACCCATGTGTATTGATCTGTGTATGATTGCAGGTACAAACATAATACTTGGTCAATTACTAAAATTGACTAAGTGTAAGAAACATCTACAGATGAACATTTATGTTCCTCCGTAGATATGTTTCTTACAAGTAACTGACATCCGAAGATCATATGCGGATGAACAATGTAACACCCGGTTATTCTTTAAAAAGAAAAGAAAAAAAAGAAATGTAGAATAAAGAAAGGAAACATCAATAAACCCAAGTTGAGGGCTTAAAAGTGTAAAAAGGACAAAAGTACAAAGAAGTTGGTGTAAAGGTGGGCATGGCCGCCCACCCTCACTTCCCATCACCTTTTCATTTCGGATTAGAGAGAGAGCAGAAAACTCTCGGTTGAAGAAGAAGAAGAAGATGATTGAATTCAAGGTAAGAATTCGAAGTTTTTAAGTGTTTGTGTTGGGTTTTGTCTTGGTTATGTGCTTATGTGCTTGTGTGCGTTCGTGTGTGTGGGCTTTGTGGGTTTCTAGGTGCTTGAACTCATTTGCGTACGGGTGAGAAGGAAGATACACTCAAAGTTGCACCATGTGAGTTTCTAGACCCCGGTTTTACTTGTTTTAAACTCTTCTTGGGGCTGAAAATGTGTTAAAATGATTTTACAATGTTTATGTATGTAAACTCATATGTATTATGCATGTTGATGATGTTTCTTAGATACTTATAAGTTGTTCATGCTTAGAATAGCCTTGGTAAGCTTAGAACAATTAGGCTTGATGTTTGGGTTTAGAAATATCCTAGAAATATGTTGACCAGAAGGTTCATGCGCCTAAGTAAGGCTCAGGCACCTGGAATTGCCTTAGAAATGTTTAAGTGTAATTCATGCGCCTAGAATATTAGTCGGACGACTAAGTGTAGGGCCATGCGCCCAAATAGTACCCATACGTCCGAATGGCCCATGCGCCTACGCTTCCATACGCCCGAATAGCCCATGCGTCTAAGTGTCCATGCATCCGAATGGACCATACGCCCAAATAGTATCCATGCGCCTGAAATAGCTCATGCGCCTAAGTGTTGAAAGGGTTAAGTGTTGGCTCATGCGCCTGCATAGTGATAAAACGGCCGAACAGGGCCCATGCGCCCAAATAGTGTCAAAGCGCCTAAACACTTAGAATTTATTACAGAATTTTTTTGGGAGTCTGTGCTTTTAGGGTTTTGACTGAGGTTTGACTAGGGCTTATAAATTCTTGGTTTCATGCATATTATGATTGCCTTATGGTTGTTCCTTATTATTATTATTATTATTGCTATTAGTGCATGACTTTACATGGTGTGTTTATTATTGTAACGTAAAGTATTATTAGCAATAATAAAGTGAAAGAGTAATAAAGAAGAGAAGTGGAACTTAATTTAAAATGTTAACAAGTCTTGCAAGGTTATAGGAGGTGCACGAACATGAGGTCATTAGCTCAACTGTGATGCGGGTTAGCTACCCTAAGATGCACACAGGGCCAGTCAATTGAGATTGGCGGACCTTTGCAGCGTACCCTAGGTGTCTGGGCCAGCCTTGTATACAGTATGTAGAGCCCATTGTGGGAACAGAGGGCCTAGCATCATTTCCCCCGCCCACATAGTTTAGGGTATTGCTCATTGGTCCACATAGACAGTGAAAGATAAAGATAAAAGAATACAGAGTAAACAAGGCATACTGTAAAGAGAAAAGCATTATCTGATTGTATAGTTAATGCGTGCTCGCATATAAAGAGATGAAGTTTTCATAAAAAGAGTATTTTCATATGTACACCTACAGAAAGTATTTTATTACTTTTAAAACTAGAACTCACTCAGCAACGCTGACTTTTATACATTTTCGGTTGGCAGGTAAATATTGCTAAGGATGTCACGAGGGTGAAGCTACTCAGCAGGAAAAGACTGACATCCATTCATACTTATTATTGTTGTTGTTTTGTAATGCAATTAAACAATTCTTTTGTATTCGGTTAAACAATAGTGTATTGCTCAACAACAGTGTTTTAATAAAATTAATGGTTTTTGTTAAAACAATTCTGCTGCTTAAGCTCGTAAATTTATAATGTTTAATGAATTTAATGCCGTGAATGACCAACTGTGAGGTCTCCGGGAATGGGGCCTTACAAACAATCACCTGGAGTTCAAGTGACTCAGAGTTTAAATGAAGACTCATGCGGAAGATCAAGATACCTTCGGAAGAAAGTACCTTTGGAAGAACAAGACTCCTACAGAAGAACGAACATCTACGAATGAACAAACATCTACAGAAGACCATATACCTGCGGAGTCCAAACACTTGTACTTAATAATACAAGTGTTTCAAGTCAACAAGACAACAAGTCAACATGATAGCTATGCAAATCCCAAGAGATTTGGTGTTTCTTTAACAGAAACACATATGCCTATAAATATGGATCCTAGGTTTCACATCAAGTAGATGGCGATGACGACGAAAACACACACGATCACAAACAACCAAACATCAAATCACAGAAACACAAACCCTAGCAGCCGTCACATCAACATCAATCCTTTCAAACAATTTTATTTCATTCAATGTTTATTTATCTGTAATCATTATCATATTTTAATGAAAGACATTTGAATTAAATATTTTTGATCATTAATTGTGTTCTTATTATTGTGTTCATCTCAATCATTAATCATATTGAATTTACTAAAAACAATTAAACCAAGTTAACGTTGATTCCACAAATACTGATTTGACTCAAAATTAACACTGATAATTCCCGATTGCGATCCTTGGATTCACAGGTGGTATTAGAGCCAAATGCTCATTGATTTAGATCGATTGATCTATCCGTGTTAATTTTGTTTAATTGTTTGCTGATTCATTGGATTTGTCAGTCTCTGCTGATCAGATCTATTGTTTCTAAGCAAATCATTTGTGTGATTTAATCAAAACAGTGAATTGTCTCTCAGCAAGTATTGTTACATTGCTTGTTTAACTTGGGTCAATATTCAAAACAATTGAATAGTAGATCTTGGTTATTGATTGATATTCATACATTGTTCATATTTAATTGAACAAATACATTGACAAAATCCTTAATTTAATATATAATTATCATTGAAAGGATTGATTGATTTGTGATCACAACTGCTTGTCTATTATAATTCAAGTATTGTCACTAATTAGTTCAATTCTTAAAGCATACTCTATAATAGTTAAAATCATAGATCTTAACTAAACATGAGTAACTTTGGTGGATCGTCATACCAACTTCCAAAGTTGGAACCAAAAGCAGACTTCAAATCCTGGAAAATCAAGTTTAGGAATCATGTTAATTATATTAATTCTAACTTATGGGTCTCAATAACTAAAGGTCCTTATATTCCACCCACTCTTGGGACGGATTATAATGACAACAATCAACCATATGTACAAAGGATCTGTCACCTGATGATGTTAAGAAGATTCTTCATACACTCTGTGAAGCGAGTGATGAAATCAGAAACATTAGGAAGGACACCCTTCGTTCACAATATGAAACCATTCATCATGTTGAGGGAGAATCAATTCCCCAACAACTCTATAGATTTATGCAATAGTTACAGAGAAAGAATATCTTGGAGTTGAAATACACAATGAGTAACTAAACAAGAATATGCTTCATACTTTGCTAGAAAGTTGGAAGCAAATTGTGTCCATATTCAAAAACACAATTGACCTCAAAGCACCTGGTTTAGATACACTAGTAGCTAAAGTTGAGGCTCTTGAAATGGATGAGAAATCAAGAAACAAGAGTGTGAGAACTCATGTATCACCATATCACTTTAAAGAAACAAAAAGTACAGGAAGTGCCTTTATTTCTAACAATTATGGTGATGACTCTTGTACTTTGAGTGCAGATAAAGAGGAAGTAAGTTTCTATGCATCAAAGCCTATGCATCAAAGCCTTCTAAGAAACCTTCTCAAGTAAGTCAAGAAAAGAGAAAGGAAGAACTGGTGATCAGAGAGATACATCATCAGAAAAGCCTTCATCAAATAACAATCAAACAGAGTCCATCACTGTCATTCTAGACTCCGAAGAACAAAAAGCAGCTTTTGCAGCTTTCAGTTCAAGTTGTCAAGCTTACCTTGGAAGCTTGTTAACCTCTACCAACATTTGCCACCAGGACTTGGAAGAACTACATCTAGATGTAGTAGAGGAGATGGACTTATAATGGCAAATGGAAATGATTGCTTATAAAGCCAAACATATTTGAGGAGAAATAAGAATTTGGCTGCTACAAGTAAATCATCATAGATTGGTATTGATAAGTCTAAAGTGAGATGCTTCAAGTGCAATCTCTATGGACACTTTTCTAGAGAATGTAATCAACAATCAAATCCTGAGTCATCACAACATGAGCAACATCAGTCTCAGCAAACATCATCATCACAAAGACCCTTCAGGCAACCATAACTTACAACCTCATCCCCACCAGCCACTAATACATCAGCAGGAACAAGTAACTCCAAAGTAGTTAGGCTGATCATCCTTCAGGATGGAACTTGTGACTGAAGTATGTATGAGAAGGAAGTTTTGGAAGAATTCAAACTTTAATGGCTCATATGGAAAACAAAGTTCCACCCATGGCTAGTGAGGTAAGAGATAGGTTGTGTTCATCAATATGTGTTGAGGAAGTTGAATGATATAGAGTCCATGCTCAAAAATTTGCTGATATAGTTAAAGAAACTATGATTTTGAATGAATCTCATGTAAGAGAACATAAATTATATAAAATAAAAATTAACTCTTTATAAAAGGATTTAGATAAAATAGTTTTAGAAAATTATTGTTTAAAGGCACAACTTGAGCATCTGACCATTTCCTTAACTAAATCCAAGGTTGATCATGCATCAACTGAAGTGAAACTTTAGAAGTTTCAACTTTCATCTCAGCAGTATGAGAAATTATTAAATTCTCATATTGAGTCTAAGAACAGGTCTGGGTTGGGACATAATGCTGTGGCACCTCCTATAAACAATAATTACACACATTTTCTTGAATCAATGACAAATAACTTGTCATATCATTTTGTGCCAAGAACCAAGTTTGAATCAAATTCTAATCAACAAGATATTCATAATAAAACTGAGACGAATGAAACTGAGTCTTCTCAATCAGAAAAGATAAATCAAAAGGATTCAGAATTTGACTTTGATGAATGTGATGACTTGGATGATATCACTACAAGAAAAATGACTATTAGGAACTAAATTATTAGAGACTAATTTATAGGCTTAGATGAATAGTATCGAAGACTAATTTACCGGTTACTAATGTTATTTGAGACTGGATTTTATATGCCTAATATAAGTAACTGATAATCAGTCCTCAAAAGTAAGACAACCTATTGAATACTAAATTTTAGTCTCAAATACACATACACAATAAGAGAGTTTCTGGAGTGAAGTTTGATGGTAACTAAATTTTAGTCCCAAATAATATATCTAAATTGTTATTATTTGAGTAACTGATAATCAATCTCTAATAAATAAAGCATATATTAAAGAAAAAATTTAGTTCTTAATATTCAAAATGCATATTGAATTAGGGATTGAAATTTAGTCTCTAACAATTTTTGCATTATAAAATGATTAATAATTGATTTACAATCTCTAATTATAATTTTACTCAATTTGCAACTACGTGTGGGATCGTAATGCGTACTATATGTTTGATGAACTTTCATAAATGGGAGTCTATTCCTGCTGATGTTATGGAGCGAATGTGTGAAAAGTTACAACTAAGTTGTAAATATTATTAACTTTTATGTATTTAGAAGTTATTAACATGTTATACTTTCATTCCTACTATAAAAAATATTATTAATTCTACACTTGGTTTGCATTAAAATATTTTATGTGTTCCTATTATATATTTAGTGGTATCGTTCACATATATATTCATGTAGGCAAAATTCCAGTTAGTGCGAGCAGATATAGTTTTTATGGCATATGTGGATGATCACCTACATCGTCAATGGAGACGTACTAGAGGTAAGTTGAGTGCTCATTGGAGGAAGAACCAGGGAAGAACCAATCCACATTTAGCAAGATCAAATATGGATCTCGATCATCAAAGCCCAGAAGATTGCAACCACTTATGTGACTATTGGGAGTTGGAATCAACTCAAGCTAGTTTTACAAACCATTTATCTTTTTATTATATAATTATGTTCTTTTATGTAAACTACATCAACTTGTAGACCGCAAGGTGTTCACAATTATGTTTTTTTAACATTGTCAATCCATGAAAAGATGACTTAGTGTATAAGATTAAAATATATTTCTTATTTTTTGTATGTTATTACTGTATCATTAATTATGATATGTATTCTTAATTGATTAGCCATGTATTTTATAAATTTTAGTTTTAGTTTTTAGGCTCTAACATGTGTGTTGGTTTTTATAGAAATGGAAGTTAATCGTCAAAAACAAAGAATTGCAAGTAGAGGAGGCTCACGATCAATTGTGAATCATGTATTTCACATGGTAAGTCTTGAATATTACAATTTAAATGTTTTATCTGATTTAGTAAATTTGTATAGTACCCTCTGTTTTTTTAAACCACATTTGAAACATACACATTAGACTTTGATTATTTGTATTAATTGAACATAGTATTTGCATATAACATAGTATGTGATTGGACAAATAAATGTAAACACACATATATGTAATACTACTAGTTTTGTCTTGGCAACTTAATTGTGTACTTCTTCATTCTTCTAATTTAGCTTCAAGATCAAATAACTAGTGAGTTTAATCGTGTACTTTTTCAGTTTTCTAATTGAGCATAAAGATCAAATGACTAGTGACATTTATTGTTCTTTTAGCTATTAATTTGTCCTTGCAACTTAACCCCTAGTTTTATATTTTTTAAAGTATATTTATCTTTCTATATTTAAAGTTCTTAAATTCTTATTATCATAGACAAATTGTGAGACTCAAACACACCCTACCCCATTTGAAGTATATCACAAGCTACATTTTAATGCTGAAAAACAAGGATGGCTAAATGATGACGCGCGCATTCAATATGTAAGTTATAACTCTCTAGGATCATGTCAACTTGATTATACGTCTTGTAATTTTCTTGTTTTTTTATACCTTTAATTTTATCATGAGAATTTTATCGTCATAAAGAGGAGGCAGTAACAAAGTTAACTTTAGAAGGTACAACTATAACGACTACCATACACCATGAGCTAGAAAAAGAGGCAATTAAAAGTGTGTGTGCGAAGGAGAAAACCAAAAAATTTGCATGGATGGTAGGCGTTGGACCGGTGCTTAAAAAAAGACATTTGGATGACATCAACAACTCAATCTTCTCAACAACCTTCAAGTGAGGCCGGAACTCTACGCAATGAAGTAGTTTCACTAAAAGAAGAATTGAAACAAAGCAATGAAAAATATGAAAAATTGTCGATATTCATGAGCTCGAAGTTTCCAGATTTTGAGGGTGTAGCATCCACTGCTACAAGTAGTAGAGCAACTATTCGGAGGAGCAACTTAATAATGATGTTTGTGGCAGCTAAGACATGTTTTTATTATGTTTGGTTGTTTGATGTTTTTATAGCATTTGGTTGTTTTTTTATATGACAGTTTAATTTAGTACGTTATCTAAGACATATTTGGGGTTTATTTTATAGACTAATCTTTCGACTTTATATATATAATATATATATATATATATATATATATATATATATATATATATATATATATAATATGAAAATTTAATTATAAGCTACTGATTATTAGTTTGTAAAAAACATATTGGGATTAAAAAAGTTATTAAAAGTTATAGATTTTCAGTCTTCGATACATATGTTTGACACGAATTAATATAATGTCGAAGATTAAAATTCAGTCTTGAAAAAACATATTAAATACTGTTAGATCAGTGACCTACGTTTGATTGATTAGAGAGTATAGCAGTGGAAATCAAACAATGAATTAGCCAATTCACAAGAACACAAAAGATATTCAAGGTAAGAACAAACGGTTATAGACAGAGAGAATTCTGCAAAAGATATTTCATTCAATATTCGCTTTCGTGGTAACAGAATGTCACACATACAATTAGGTCAATCATCCCTTATATAAGAATGTCATGGTGGAACATTCCTTATATAGGAGATGTGACGTCTGCTGATGTCATTTGATAGTGACATCTAACAAAATTATTCAACCTACTGAAAGTTAACACAACTACTAAAGATTTCAAAACAGCTGACATCTTCTTACAAAAATACTAAGTGTTAACAGTCACTACAACTACTGAAAAGAAACTACTGAAACTACAACGACTGAAGAACATGCTCTTCAGTTGTTTTACAAATACTGAAACAAAAAGAAAACTACTGAAAGGAAACCATCACAACAACTGAAGAATGCTTCTTCAGCTGTTGTAACAAACTCTGAAGGCTTCAGTACTTGTACTTGAACTTCAGCTGTTGTCATCAGCTGATGTCTTCAATCTTTGTACTTCAGCTGTTGATCTTCAGTACTTTGTTCTTCAGCTGTTGATCTTCAGACTTTGGTCTTTAGCTGTTGAAGTCTTCAGCTGTTGAAGTCTTCTGTACTTTAGTCTTCAGCTGTTGAAGTCTTCAGTACTTTAGTCTTCAGCTGTTGATCTTCAGACTTTGTTACAATAGCTGATCAAGTCTTCAGCAGTTGTTGTGATGTCTGTAGGACTTAGAGGTTTTTCTAATCAGGCTCATTGGTTCTTTTGGTCCAACAAACTCCCCCTGAACTGATGCAGCCAAAACCTCTAAACTTATTGAAGATGTCCCACTTATTATGGCAGAGAGATTTGGTCTTTTTGTCTTCTAGATCAGCTCAGAAGTGACCCTTGTAAGCACAGGCCTGGGAAGCAGTCTCAATGATCTGTTTGGCAGGTATGAATGGGAACTCTGTCTTGGGGAACTGGACACAGAGCTGTTACCCCATCCATGAGATCTATTTCCCCACTATGAGTCTGTATGACTCTCTTGTATAGGCCTCAAGGAAGGTAATTTGTTCCTCCATGGTTAGCTCTTAGCACCTCCTTCAAATAATGATTCTGGCCCATAGTACTCAGATAGGTATTTGACCTGTTTCCCATTCTTTAGCTCCACAGTTATTATTATTCTATAAGCAAATTCATCAGGGTGATTACCCTCTAGGAACAACTGGAGCTCATTCTTTCTGACTTCCTCAAGCCTCTTATATACTAACCCCTTTTTCACCATTTTATTTTCCAGCATCTTCTGTGGGGTCAGGTTAGCTTTATAGGCTTTCTTGAAGTCATCTAGGATTTCCCAGGGTGATACTACAAAGACCAGTGAGATCACTTCATCTACAATCTTCTTCACCTGGCCAATGTATCTCTGTGGAATGTTTTTCTTGTGAATCCTATGAGACACCCTGGGATCAGGCCAAATCCTCACTCTCTCCTTCTGATATTGAAATGTATGTTTAAGAGTGTATAATCTGAGAGCATGCTTCTTCATCTTGATGATTGAAGATGTGGCAGCATATGCTTTGTCAACCCTCCTCAACAATTCCTCATCATGATGTTTGTGAAGCTCTTCTTCTTCTAGCTTCACTTTCACAATTTGTCTTTGAGTTTCAGGAGTAATTGTTGGAGAGTGACTTGTGGCCTTCGGCAACTGTATAACAGCTGAGAGTGGCAGCCTATCTTCATCTTCATCATTATCTTCGTCATCTTCTTCTAGCCTCAATACCCTTCTTTTCTTCTTCCGGGGTACATCATTGGCTATTGGTTTTGAGGGTAATGGAGTTGGTTTGGTGGGTTGTGTTTTTGGTGGTTTTTGGGGTAAAGGGATTGGTTTAGTGGGTTGTTGTTTTGGTGGTTTTTGTGTGGGAATGTTGACAGGCTGTTCTAGCATTTTGGAGGTGAGTGTGGCTTTAGATTGCTTGGCTAGTTCAGTCTTGCTCCCAGCACCAGCTTCATTCAAAGCTTCAATAACTAATCCTTTAGTGTATACTTCAACGAACATATCTTGGTGGTTATTGCCAAGATGCTGTCCCTGGACCAAGCCTTGATTTCGATCAATGATCTTCCAAGATATTTTGCTATAAACCTGATCATGATCTCCAGCCTTTCTCTTTCTAACACATCATAACTTGCCCATCTAGTTTGGATTTCTTCAATCTCTAATCTTCTGATCTCAGAGTCAAGTTTGTCAGTGTCATGGCCTTGCCTAAACAACTGATCAATGATGTTATCCATTGATCTGCTGTGTTTGGCATCAGCCTCTTTCACCATCAGCTCCAAGGCAGTCTCCTTTTCATTCTTTCTTTTCTTTGATTTCTCCATGTCAGCTTCCTTCTCCTTCTCTTTTTCAGTCTCCACAGCCAACTCCTTCTCCTTTTCCACTTATGTCACTTCTGTTTATTTCTCTTTCTCTTTCCTCTCTGCACTCCTCTTTCTTTTTGCTTTCACTGACTGAATCTCCCCCTTTTTGGTTGCATTGGTTGCAAGGGTTTGATTGTCAGAAAGCTTTTTTTCCCACAACTTCCTTTATCAAGGGTTGTATTACTGAGGAAAGCCTCTCATCAATGGTTTTGATCACTATATCAGTGATGATAGGTGTGATGAGAGGTAGGGAATTGTGAAAGATAGCAGCTATTTGCTCAAGGGGGTTCTGTTCCTGAGAAATAGTGCCAGAAGCAGAGGCAGGTGGCTGAGTATTTGGGAGTGGCTCTGTGTTTGGGAGACCTTCAGATGAAGGTGCCATCTGTGGGGTTTGAGGGGCAGATGGTCTTTGATCCTCAGAAGTTTTGGCAAGCAGCTCTTTGAGTCTACTCACCTCCTCTTCCAGGATGGTGTTTTGGGCTAACACATCGTAAAAGAAGCCCATGTCATCATCAGTAGTTACTGAATCACCTGACCTTCTGATATAATCAGGATGAACATGCACTGAGTGTAGATCAGTTGTAGCATGTGCCCTTTTATCTTGGAACTGGGGACTTCCTGCCTCAGGACTATGTCCTTCATCAGCAGTTGCCTCTGGTAAGGTCTTAGTGATGTTACCAACTACATCCTGATCATATGCTGAAGCAGGATAAGTAGCAACCTCACCAGAAGTTCCAATCTCCTTTTCTACACTAGGAGATGGAACATTGTAACCCCTGTGCTGTGGGTTATCAGATGCACTTTGGTCCTCCCCCTCAATGGTAGAGGTATGCCCAGTTGTAATTGGTATCTGGGGAGGGGGTGAGGAGTGCAATTGACTCAGCACTTTTGCAACAATTAATGTAGGACTTTGGGGGGTGGTTGCATGTGGTGATTGGGTAGAAGCAGATTGCACCCGGGGTGAATGGTGCTCTTCAATGGTAACCCTCTCAAGTGAGATAGGTTCCAGCAGTGTGGGTTCCCCAATAGTGGTTGCAACAGGATCCTGTTGAGAGGATACCTGTGTGGCTTTGGCAGGTTGAGTCTTTGACACAACTGGGGGGTTAATACCAGTATGCGTTTCCTGTGTTTGTGGTACAGGGGCATCCTCAGGGGACTCATCTCCCTGAGTAGCCTTTTTTGGCTTTTTGGATTTGGGTTTGGTGGGGACTTTGGATCTAGAGGTGGTGGCTGTGAGTTCCAACTGCGTGGGTTTTCGCAGCTTGGCAGCCTGTTTCAGTGTTTGGTCAGAGTTGTGCCTGGAGTATACTTCAGGCAATACAGCCATTGTAGGGACTCCAAGGCCAACAAGTCCCTTAGCTTTTAGCTGATTCTCTATGATGGCCATAATGAACCGAGGATATAATATCCATCGATTAGAAAGAGGTTTTGAGGCCATATCCTTAAGTTCAAGAAAAATAATTTCAGAAAAGTTTAAGTCTTGTTGCTCAAGGATAGAGAATAATGCCTGCTGCCACCTGGTAGACATTTGATCCCAAGAGGAAGTCTTAGGAGCTAAGCAAACATTTACCATGTGAAAGATAAGATGTTCTGCATCACGGAAATGCTTCTTTAGGATGGTAGAGGCACTGAGGTTTCCCTGATATCCATGGTGGGCAAAGGATAAATCAGTTGTGCCCTTTGGATACCCAGCGGGGAAAGTGGCATCATCCAAGTTTAGGGTTTGGCGAATGATTTCCGGAGTGATGACCACTTGATGGTTGTTAACGAACGACTGGAGAGACTCGGTGTTGTTCTCCCCAGTTATAAGGGTGACGTTCGTCCAAAACTGGTGTAAGGATTCGGCATGAATGGTGGGATTTAGAAGTAAGGCCGTTTGGTAGGGAGATTAGACCATTAGATCAATGGCGTTATCGAACTTTGTCCAGAAAGGTGATTTTGTGAGGTAGGCAACACAGTTATGTCGTGGTTTGAGCTGCATGGTCGCCATTAATGAGAGAGAAGTTTTGGAGGTTTGAACGTCAGGTTTGAAGAGGATGAAGCTCTGAAGGATTAGGTATTGGGTATTTATAGGGTAAGGGTTAGAAAACGACTGAAGGGTTTGGTGTTATTCATCAGTAGTTTTAAACGACTGATGACATGGTATTACCCTTTCAGAAGTTGAAACAACTGAAATCTTGGTTTTAGGCATCAGTAGTTATAAAACTACTGAAAACCATGGTTTTGACTTCAGATGTTTGAAAACAACTGAAGACTTGGTTTTAGTCATCAGTAGTTGCGAAACTACTGAAAACCTTGGTTTGGTCTTCAGGTGTTGTAAACAACTGATAACTTGGTATTAGTCATCAGTAGTTGTGAAACTACTGAAGACATGGTTTTATTATCAGTTGTTGTAAACAGCTGATGACTTGGTGTTAGTCATCAGTAGTTGTGAAACTACTGAAGACATGGTTTTGTCATCAGTTGTTTAGGATGAAACAGCAGTTGTAGAAACAACTGAAGAGAAAGTTCTCATCAGTAGTTTTTACCATATAAAAATGCACTTTTGACATCCATTTGAAAAACTTTAAGATGGTGGAATGCAGCATAGTCTAAGAACAATCTAATTGCCTTTAGTCTAGCTACAGGGGCAAAGGTTTCATCATAATCAATACCTTCTTCTTGTGAAAACCCCTGTACAACCAGTCTAGCCTTGTTCTTAACAATAAGCCCATTTTCATCAGTTTTATTCCTAAACACCCATTTAGTGCCTATTGCACACTTACCTGGGGGTAGAGGAACCAGTTCCCACACTGGCTGTTTCTTGAACTGAAGTAGCTCAAGCTGCATGGCTTCAACCCATCCATTGTCTCTCAAAGCAACATGATAGTTCTTTGGCTCTAGCTGACTGATGAAGAGAGCATAGAAGCAGAAGTTAGACAATTGACTTCTTGTTGAAACTCCAGCATTGATATCACCAATGATTTGAGACATTGGGTGATTCTTTAGCTCTTGATAAACAATGATATCTGTGCAAGTGTTTGTAGAACCTTCAGTAGCAGCAGATGTTGATGCAGACTCTTGAAACCAAGAATTTGATGGTAACTCAAAAGATGTAGAGGAATCAGAAATCTCATCAGCATTTGTTGTGGATGGAACTGCTGAAGCTACAGGAACATCAAGTTTAGCAGACTCAGGCAGTTGGTCACTAAACTTGAATAGGTGAGTATTGATATTATCATCATCATCAATACCACCAGGTGGAAGACATGCTGCAGAAGATGATTTATCCACATGATCTGCAACAGCTGGAGGTTGATAAGGAACATATTGCAGTATGTCCAAATCAAACAACTCCATAGGGTTTTGTGGAATCTTGTCCATTGGAGATTCATTAAACTTCACATGCAAAGTCTCTTCAACTATCTTTGTTCTACAGTTGAAGACTCTGTATGCTTTGCAAGTAGATGAATAACCAACAAAATACCCTGCATCCACCTTAGGATCAAATTTTTGGAGTTAATCCTTTGTGTTGAGAATAAAACAGGGACACCCAAATGCTTTGAAAAATGAAATTAGAGGAGCCAAGTGATGTAGAACTTCATATGGAGTTTTCATCAACCTCTGATTTACTAAGGCTCTATTCTGCACATAGCAAGCTGTGTTAACAGCTTCAGCCCAAAATGTCAGTGGCAAACCAGAGTGAGCCAACATAGACCTTGCAGCTTCAATTAGGGTCCTGTTCTTTCTCTCCACTACTCCATTTTGTTCTGGAGTCCTTGGGATGCTAAACTGCCTTTTGATTCCCTTTGAAAGATAAAATTCATCAAGTGTATGGTTTCTGAATTCAGTTCCATTGTCACTCCTTATACACTTGACTGAAAGGGAATACTGCTTCTCACATTTGACTGACACTCAAGAGATTGTACTTGAGATTTTCCACATGATTAACATCATCAAACTTTATTTCTCCATTGGATACAAAGCCTTTTCCAATGATGTAACCCTTAGCATCATTGCCAAAAGAAACAAACCCCTTCTTTCCTTGAGAGTAGTCATGAAGAAGAGAGCTGTTCCCTGTCATATGCATAGATCCCCCACTGTCTACATACCAGATGCTACTTTGTCATGTTGAAGAACCCTGCAATCATAAACAATTAGTTAGTTTTTGAGACCCAAACCTTTTTTGTTTTGGGTCTGGTCATATCAACAGATGGTAAACTAATAGACTTGCTATGAATAACAGCCTGAGGGGATGGAGATGGTGAAGAAGAAGAATCCTTTGGCATGGATTTTCTTCTCTATGGTTTCAACACAGGAGCATCTAATTGGTTGACTCTCCCCGATAGATGTTGAACCATCATAACAAGTTGTGTCTGATTTTGTGATAAAGCCTTCAGCTCATCATACACATTAGTGCTTGAGTTTGATGAGTTCCTGTGTTGTACCATCTCTCTTTAGGCAACCTCAGCTGTTGCCTGTTTAACCCCTTTCTTTTTGGATTTCTTTTTGGATTTTGGGGTCACAGGTTTTGATGTTGCTGGTACAAATTTGGTTTCAAACTCAGTTTTCATTTTATCCATTTTCTCTTTAATGTTTTCATTATGTTTGAATTTGGAGCCCTTTTTATACTAGCAATCATCAGTAAGATGATTGAATAAGCCACATATTTCACATGGCTTTTTCTTCATCTTAAGTTGATCATCTGCTGAAGAAGATGAAACTACTGAAGACTTGTTCTTCAGCAGTTTGGTATCAGTACTAGCAGTTTTCTTCCCTTTAGTACCTGCTTTCTTGATATCTTCTTCAGTAGTTTTCCCACCCTTTCTACTTGCAGTTTTCTTCCCTTTAGTACATGCAGTAGTTTGGGCTTGTTCTCCAGGTGTTATGTCATTCTTTTTAGTACTTTCAGTACTTTGTGAAATACCACCTGGAGTGATCAACTTTTTGATCATGTGAGTGTCAGCATTTGAACCATCAACATCAGCTGATAGGTTCTGAGAGGAATTAATGCTGACTTCTACTTCTGATGGTGCTGTATGAGATAGTAGATCACATGATGAAAAGGATTGGTTATTGCTTTCACCATCAGATTCTACCTCTGCTCTGGGAGTAAAATCTGTAGGAGGAGCAGTGTGATTATAACCAATGCCAAACTTCACATTGGAAGCAGATTGCTTACTAAGAAGCATTTCAAAACCTTGCAAGAATTTATCCATCGATCACACTCTACCTGGGTAGTTGCAAGTGTTTCTTTGAGGTCTCTGTACTTCTCTAGAAGTATCTCTTCCCTAGCCTTATCATCAGTGATTTGGCATTTAAGGTTGTAAATCTCATCATTCTTATCATTAAGCACAGACTCAAATTCAGCTTTTCTTTTGGAAATTGTTTGTTCTAGCTCAATGTTCTTGTTAATTAAAGCTACATTTGCTTCTCTAATAGATGCAAATACGGCTATGCATGTTTCAAAACATAGTTTGGCTTTTGCCTCAGAGGATACTTGTGATACCTGTGGTGTAGAGGCATTAGAGGATGAAGTATCAGCAGACTCCAAAGCCATAAGAGCTAGATTTCCAAAAGGACTGTCACCACCATGTTGACAAGCACCAGAGAACAGTTGTTCATGACCAGACAAATCATCTGGTAAACTGCTCCAGTCAACAACTCCTGGGGTGAAAAAGCTATGTTGTTGAGGTTGAGTTTGTTGATGAGATTGGGAAGGTTGAGGTTTAGGTAATGCTTGTGGTTGTTGTGCAATAGGAGCTTGAACCGGATTTGGCTGAGGCATGTAATAGCAGGGAAAAGGATATGACATTGGACCCTGGGGGACAAAGTATGCAGAAGATACAGGGTGTGAATGATGACCAGAACCAGCAGGATGTTGCCCTCTGTTTTGTGGACTAGTGCTAGGAAAAGTCACAAAAGGTGCAGAAGAGTTAGATCCAGTTGATCTACACTCTCTTGCAAAGTGTCCAATCCTTTGGCCTTTGTGACACCTCAACTTACTCTTGTCAAAACCAACTTTGGTTTTGCCAGAGAGTCGAGGAAATTTCCTGCCAGTTCTCTTGTAGAACTTCTGAGATCTGATATTAACTAAGGCCATTTGTCTTAGAATATCCATCTCTTCTAAATCATCATCAGCAATTCCCTTCAGATCATCCATGATGAAGCGTAGATTGTCACTATTACTACCAGAATGACTATCAATACCAACAAATGCATGATCAGAACTGTTTGAAGAGAAATCAATATGCTCATCATAATTGCTTTCAGATGCAGCATATTCTGACTAATGACCAACCAAGGCAATGTTCCCTAGTACAAAGTCATCAGTCAGCTTTCCTGATGATGACAGTTTCCTTTTATGCTCTATCTCTCTCTCAAATGTAAGCAGTTTCCCATGAAGTTAGGTGAGAGATAGTTTATCCAGATTTGCACTAGAGCGTAGGACAATAGTGTATGTGTCCCATCTCTCAGGCAGTGATCTAACGAATCTGTTGTTCATCTGGCTATTGGTATATTCATGTTTGACCATTTTTAGCTCAGAGATCAAACAGGAAAAACGCTCAAACTATTGAGTCAGTGTCTCACCCTTCCTATGAGAGAAGGTTCATATTGTTGGGCAAGGATTTCTCTGTTGTTTGCTAAGACCTCATCAGTTCCACCGAATTGTTCCTTCAGTGCATTCCAGAGGTCATGAGCAGTTTCATGATGCATAAGCCCTGAATAGATTTCATTCGGCAGTGCCATGGCCAGAATTCCATGGGCTTTAGCATCAATCTCAAATAGTTTCCGATCTTCATCTGAGTATTGTTCCTTCTTCTTCGGAACCATTTGATTGGTTTCCGGATTGTTCACCATAGGCTTATGTGGTCCATGTACCACAGATGTCCAACAACCTGAACTGTTAACAGACAGGTGATGAAGCATCCTTCGTTGCCATATGTTATACTCAGTCCTAACCAGCATCGGAGGCTTGGTTGAGGAACTGGTATTGTGAGGGTCATTAGAAGGAGTAGTCATCTCAGATTCAACCAAATTCAATTAAGCTATAGTAGATTTAGAACAAAACACAACAAACCAAATTGAACCAAGAGAGATCTCAAAATAAATAAATGAAAGCGGCAGAAATTCAATAAACTATAACCAGTTCTTGCAAATGTGCTAATTCAATCAAACATAGATATCAAATAGCAGTTTCAATGATCAATTGTTAGATCGATCAATGATTAACCAGCTCTGATAACATTTGTTAAGATCAGTGATCTACGTTTGATTGATTAGAGAGTATAGCAGTGGAAATCAAACAATGAATTAGCCAATTCACAAGAACAAAAAGATATTCAAGGTAAGAAAAAATGGTTATAGACAGAGAGAATTCTGCAAAAGATATTTCATTCAATATTCGCTTTCGTGGTAACAGAATGTCACACATAAAATTAGGTCAATCATCCCGTATATAAGAATGTCGTGGTGGAACATTCCTTATATAGGAGATGTGACGTCTGCTGATGTCATTTGATAGTGACATCCAACAGAATTATTCAAACTACTGAAAGTTAACACAACTACTGAAGATGTCAAAACAACTGACATCTTCTTACAAAAATACTAAGTGTTAACAGTCACTACAACTACTGAAAAGAAACTACTGAAACTACAACAACTAAAGAACATGCTCTTCAGTTGTTTTACAAATACTGAAACAAAAAGAAAACTACTGAAAGGAAACCATCACAACAACTGAAGAATGCTTCTTCAGCTATTGTAACAAACTCTGAAGGCTTCAGTACTTGTACTTGAACTTCAGCTGTTGTCATCAGCTGATGTCTTCAGTCTTCGTACTTCAGCTGTTGATCTTCAGTACTTTGTTCTTCAGCTGTTGATCTTCAGACTTTGGTCTTCAGCTGTTGAAGTCTTCAGTACTTTAGTCTTTAGCTGTTGAAGTCTTCAGTACTTTAGTCTTCAGCTGTTGATCTTCAGACTTTGTTACAACAACTGATCAAGTCTTTAGCAGTTGTTGTGATGTCTGTAGGACTTAGAGGTTTTTCTGATCAGGCTCATTGGTTCTTTTGGTCCAACAAATACTAAAATGTTATGTTATAAAGTACTAATTATTAGTCTGTAAATAATACATTAGTGACTAAATGTTTTGTTATTAGGGAGTAAATCTCAGTCTTTAAAATGTCTTATTAAGGACTGAATTATCATGAAACCTAGATCTAGTTAAGCATATTTAGGACAAATTTGACAAGGCTTAAGAACTAATTTTCAGTCTCCAAAAGACTATCACCAAAGACTGATTTTTAGTCGCGGATGAAAGGTATTCGAGACTGAAATGACTTGAAACAAGGGGATAAATTAAGGACTGAATTTAGGTGTCTTAGAGACAAACATGCTGAAGACCAAAAGACTGATTTTCAGTCTCAAATAACCCACTTTTTTGTAATGGATTCTAATGAACATGATGATGATCTACTGAACAAGGGTAAGAATTTTGTTTTTGAAACAAACATTCCAAAAGTGCTTGAAGAAACAAAGTTACAATATCCTCCAAAACAAAAAAACATGATGAAGACTATTTGCAAGAGAATAGCTGAGCTGAATGAAGGTCTTCAAGAGCTACATCAGCAACAAAAACCATCACATGAAGAAATTGAAAAGTGTGCTTCTACCAAGGAAGTACACAAATCATCTGTTGAAAAAGCAAAAAAAAGCTATCAGCTGATATTCAGCAGAAGAAGAACCTTCTTTAGCAGAAGATCTGCGGAAGAAGAAAGCCTCAGTAGTTCATACTGTTTTAGTAGAAGATCTGCGGAAGAAGAAACCTTCAGTAGAAGTTCATACTGTTTCAGCAGATAGACTACGAAAGGCAAAGTCAACAACAAACAAATCAACTTCAAAACTGAAAAATAAGAAGATAGTAACTGATTCTGACAAAGAATCGGAGGAAATGTATTGCAAATGGCGTGACATGAAAAACCATAATACTGAAGATTGTTATTTCAGTAGTTATTGTTCTATTTGCAATATCAACAATTAAATAACGCCTGATTGTTACTTTAACAAACATTGTGCTATTTGTAACAAAAATAATCATTCAACTCAGGAATGTTATTTCAACAAAAAGAACAAGACAAAGAGCTCACAGAAGAAACAATGAGATAAAGCTGAATCAGACATACAATCCACTGATTGTGAAAAGGATTCAAATATTAAGAAGCCTCAACAAAAACAAAAGCAACAACCAAAGGAGAAAACATCCACTGATGTTCAACCTATGAAAAAGAACAACTTTCGAGCAATCAAAAACACATCACAAACGGGTGGATTTGACTGAAAAGGAAACAAATGTTGATGATGCTTTCTTTGATAATTTTGAAAATGGAACTCATGTACCTCATTCAAAATCAAAAGATAGTGATAGTTTCAAGAATAAAGAATCATTAGCTATAACGCTCCAAATAAAGTCGAAACGAGCCAATTAATAATTATAGGACTAGCCGAGATTATTTAAGGAAAATAAGCGGGAAATGGAGCATGAACCAAGTAGGTCTCGCGGAATATGTGTTTGGAGAGTTTAAGGTCCTGGGAACACCCGTATATATAAACGAATCAGCTTGAGCAACTCTCATTTGCAACTCAACACTCAATTTCTAGAGAGAGAGAGAGAGTAGAGAGAGAAAATGGAGAAGAGGTGAATATTTAAGGCTCGGTTGATCACGAGATCGAAGATCGGTGTTCGTGGGCATCCAAACAACAAGAAAACACCAAGAATCTAGGTAAGAAACAACATTTAATCTTTCATTTTGATGTAAACCCGGATTCTAGGGCTTGGGTTCTTGAAAGTGGCAAAGATTCGCCCAAAACTCACGTTTTTGTGTAAGAAAACATGTAAGAAACTTAGATATAGCTTATTGGGTAATAACCAAAGTTTTGGATGTAAAAGATTGAATTTTTGGGTCAAAAATGGTGTAAGGCCCTGTTCTCGGGATGCTTACAGCGGTAAATCATTGCACATAAAACATACATTTTCATTTATCTTACAAAAATATTGCAGCGGAAACATTCAAAAATGACATCTCACTTCATCATAAAAATGTTTGCAAAATAATACATCGTTAATCAGTTACAAAATAAATTGTTGCCTTACATCACAAAAGCATTATAAATGGATGCCATCCCAAAAGAACTGAGTAGCCATCTCGTGCCATCCTCAACAATCATTACCTGCCAACTGAAACACATAAAAGTCAGCGTTGCTGAGTGAGTTGTAGTTTTATAATAAAACATACTTTTCTTTCGTTAAAACCGTACTTTACATTCATGCGATCATACATCATACGTATACATAGATAATATCATTAGTATCTTCATTATTCGTTCTTTCTTTCACTTTTCATATCTTTCGTATCAATACCATGTGCTACACCCCAAACTATATGGCTACTGGGCCGAAGTCTATAAATAGACAGCTATACATGGTACCACAGTACCGGGGTAAGCGGTAGAGGTTCTATACAAATGGTCGATCATAGAGAAAGACCCCAATGTACATCCTCCTGGGGTAGCGAACCCGCACACCGTTGGGCTAACACCTTTTAATGGCGTGTCCCTTCCATACATTTGCTTGCAAGACTTTCTTTACTTTTATCATTTATTAATGCATGCATTCTTTCTTCATGTTCCTCTTTCATTATCTTTCACTTTATGTTACATAATACTTTCATTTCATTCATTAACATACAACGCAAAGCCACGAGAAAGATAAACATATGTCATAGCAAGGAACATAACATACACAGTCATCATCACCATACAGAGCCACATCATACATACATAACATACATCATGCATAAACATGCAACATCATCATCATGCCCAACATAATCTCTAAGAACTCAAAAGTCATCTTACATGAACTTACGGGAACTTCCCACGTCACAACTTACATCTGCACTTTTCCCCCAAAGTTAGAACATAAACTACGTTTTCCCCGAGTGCACAAGCCCTACTTGGGCGTAAGGACACCCTTCAGTCGCATGGCCTTCCAGTCAACTGAACATCATGCGAATGGACCAATGCGGATGAACCCAATGTGGATGAGTTCCATGCGAATGGAACTAATGCAAATGAACTCTCAGTCGCATGACTCCCCATGCGATTGACCTTCAGTCGTACGACTGGTAGGTGTATGGTCTCTCGTCACACGACTCACATACGATTGAGCCTCAGTCGCACGACTTGCATGTGTGTGGACTTCAGTCGCACGACTGGCATGCCATTCAGTCGCACAGCCCTAACTACGCAGAATACAGCTCACTCCCGAACCTAATCTGCCATTTTCGACCTCTAAGCTCATCTAAATCCGTTGTAAGCCCAAATCAACCATCCTAAACCTTAGGAATGCATACTGCGACACCATTCAAGCACGCACACGCCCATAAACGAACTCCAAACGCATCACACAAAAATCAAACACACATATACAAAAAAGGTTTTTAGATGTGTTCTAGCCCTAAAATCGACCAATAACATTTAAAAGAGGGGTCCTAGAACTCACACAAACGACTACAACGAGAAGAGCTTCGATTGGACCTGCTACACGACGATTTTCGAGCTCGAACCCATGTGAATCAAGCCTTTCTCTTATTTTCTCCCTTTTCTCTCTTCTCCTCTCTCTTTTAGCTGATTTGTGGGTGTGGGGAGAGGGTAAGGGCTGCCCTCTCCCTTTAAATACCCCCACTCATCCAACTTTCTCTCATTGGCGAGTTTGGTCCCTCGACTTTGGAATTTATTTCTTTTTCTTCTTTCGTCGGCTTCAAAATAAATAACCGGGTGTTACAAATCCACCCCCCTTAAATAGGTTTCATCCCCGAAACCTGTTATTCCTTGAACAAATATGGGTAATGCTGTCTCATTTCTTCTTCAGTCTCCCACGTTGACTCGGATTCTTTCCTGTGCTTCCACTATACACTCACAAGAGGAACTACTTTATTTCTCAGCTTTTTCTCTTTTTGATTGATGATTGCCACTGGTTGCTCCACATAATTGAGCCGTTCGTCTACTTCGATATCCTCCAGTGGAACAATCATATCTTCATCTGCCAAGCACTTTATTAGATGAGATACATGGAATGTTGGGTAAATTCCACTTAACTCATCTCGTAACTCCAATCTATAGGCCACCTCTCCTACTCGAGCAATGATTCGGAAATGGCCTATGTACCTCGGGCTCAACTTGCCCCGCTTTCTCAATCGGATGATCCCCCTTGAAGGTGAGACCTTCAACATAACCTGGTCACCCACCTGTAACTCAATCGGTCTGCGTCGTTTATCAACATACGACTTCTGTCTGTCTTTGGCTGCCTTCGTGAAGGCCTTGATCCTTTCGAGCTTTTCAGTCGTAGCCTCGATCACCTCGGCGCTCCCTAGTTTTTTTCTGACCAATATCACCCCAATAGACGGGTGTTCTGCATCTCCTATCGTATAGCATCTCATAAGGTGGAATACCAATGCTGGCATGATAACTGTTGTTGTATGAGAATTCAGCTAACGGTAAGTGGTCATCCCAACTTCCTCCAAAATCGATAACACATGCCCGAAGCATGTCCTCCAATGTCTGAATGGTCCTCTCTGACTGACCATCAGTCTGGGCATGATACGCCATGCTAATATGTAACCTCGTCCCCATGGCGTCATGAAATTTCTTCCAGAATTTAGAGGTAAACCGGGTGTCACGATCAGACACAATAGACACCGGCACACCTTGACGAGTTACAATTTCCTTGATAAATAGATCAGCCAACCTCTCCGATAAATATGTCTCGCGGATTGATAGGAAGTGAGCACTCTTCGTCAAGCGGTCAACAATCACCCATATAGCATCATACCCTTTGGGAGTACGCGGCAGCTTCGTAATGAAATCCATGGTGATGTGCTCCCACTTCCATTCCAGTATATCCAAAGGTTGGATCTTCCCATACGGCTTCTGATGTTCGGCCATTACCTGTAGACAAGTAAGGCATTTACTCACATACTCCACTACATCCCGTTTCATACCCGACCACCAATAATCCTTCTTCGTGTCTTGATACATCTTTGTGGCACCTAGATGAATGGAATATCGAGTCTTGTGAGCTTCATCCAAAATATTCACCTATAGTTCCCCAAAATGAGGAATCCACACCCGTCCAAACAGGGTCCTAACACCCAGTGTGATTTCACCCAATTCCCCAACCAGACCTCTCATTCTTTCCGATATAGATGATCTTCCTTCAATGCTCATCTTGAAACTCTTTAACTTGCTTCATCATGTCAGGGGTCATGATTAGCTGATACGCCTTCACCCGAATCGGCTCGGGCCTCTCCTTTCGGCTAAGGGCATCAGCCACCATGTTGGCTTTGCCTGGATGGTAATGGATCTCGCAATCGTAGTCCTTTATAAGCTCCAACCATCGTCTCTGCCTCATGTTCAGATCTTTCTACTCAAAGAAGTACTTCAACCTCTTGTGGTCAGTGAAAATGGTGCACTTTGTCCCGTAAAGATAGTGCCTCCAAATCTTAAGTGCAAAGACCACGACTGCTAGCTCCAAGTCATGAGTAGGGTAGTTGACCTCATGAACCTTCAACTGTCGGGATGCATAGGCTATCACTTTTCCTGTCTGCATTAACACACACCCCAACCCCGAGTAGGAAGCATCAGAATAAACCACCAGATCTTCACTTCCATCGGGTAATGACAAAACAGGAGCTTGAGTCAACCTCGCATTCAATTCTTCGAACACCTTCTCTTGAACTTGACCCCATACAAACTTCACATCTTTTCGGGTCAACTTGGTTAGTGGAGAAGCAATCTTAGAGAATGCCTGGATGAATCTTCTGTAGTAGCCCGCTAAACCCAAGAATATACGAATCTCGGATGGCGTCTTTGGAGACTTCCATTGCATCAATGCCTCCACCTTTGCCGAGTCCACCATAATCCCGTCAGGATTCACCACATGACCCAAGAATGGAACTTCATGCAACCAAAATGCACACTTTGAGAACTTGGCGTACAACTTCTCCTTTCTCAACGTCTCCAGAACCTCCCGAATGTGACCGACGTGCTCCATCTCGCTCTTCGAATAAATCAGGATAACATCAAAAAACACAATCACTGATTTATCTAACATTGGCCGACACACCCGATTCATCATACCCATAAAAGTAGCTAGCGGATTGGTCGAACCAAAAGACATGACAAGAAACTCGTAGTGACCATAACACGTGCGGAAAGCTATTTTAGGAACATCCTGCTCTTTCACTTTCAACTGATGGTAACCAGATCGAAGGTCTATCCTTGAAAACCAACTGGCACCTTGAAGCTGATCGAACAAATCATCTATTCTCGGTAAGGGGTATCGGTTCTTCACCGTCAACTTGTTCAGCTTACGGAAGTCAATACACATCCTCATACTACCGTCTTTCTTCTTTAAGAATAAGACCAGAGCACCCCAAGGAGAGATACTTGGTCGAATGAACCCCTTATCAAGCAGCTCTTGCAACTGCTCCATTAACTCCTTCATCTCGGTCGGAGCCAACCGATACGGTGCCTTGGCAACAGGCTGGGCACCCGGTATCAGATCAATCTGGAACTCGATCTCTCTGTCAGGTGGCACTCCTGGTAGGTCTTCTGGGAACACGTCCGGAAAGTCACACACAACCGGTACATCAGATAGTTGTGGTGTTGGCGTATCCACATCCTTTACATAAGCAAAGTAGGCGCTACATCCACGCCTCATACACCTTCCCGCCACCGCCATTAAGATTACTTTCGGGATCGTCGTGACCCGATTCCCATAAACAGTTACCAAACTCTCGTCAGGCGCTGTCAAATGAATCATCTTCTTGCGACACGCAATGTTCGCCTCGGAGTCTGCCAACCAATCCATCCCAAGAACCAAATCGAACCCACCTAAGGTCATCACGAATGGTCTAACAGGAAACTATGACATTCTAGCTCCACATCACAGTTCTCTATCATCTCAGAAATCCTGGTAGACTTACCTATGGCAGTTTCTACATCAAAGGGCATATCAAAATGTCTACTAATAAAAGGAAGCTTTGCACAGAAAGCAGCAGAAATAAAACTTTTACTGGCACCCGAATCAAATAACGCAGAAGCTAAAGTTTGGTTCACTAGAAACGTACCGGACACAATGTCAGGGTCCGTCCTAGCCTCCTCCTGTGTCATAGTGAATGCGCTGGCGCTCGCCCTCGGGCCTTCACTTCCCGTCTTCTGCACCCCGAAACCCTCAGCCCTCGGCTTCTTACTGTCTTTACTCATATGACCACTCTCCCCACAATTGAAACATCTGCCCGCACGACAATCCTTTGTGATGTGCCCCGTCTTCCCACATTTGAAGCACACGTTAATTCCCAACCTACATTCCTTCACATGCTCCCTTCCACACTTGCCACACCTCCTTGACCCCTGCAGTCGATGTGGTCACACAACGGTCATCCACGCACACCTTTTTGTTACCCGTCGAGGCATCACCCTAACCAAACCTTTTCTCGTTCCAGTTCTGATCGCCACCACCCTTCTTGCTCACTTCAGTCACCACCAGCTCCCGTTCATCATATAATCTCCCCGCCAAACCGACCGCCGACCTAAACGTGCCTGGCCGGGCGGCGATCCTATGCCTGCGAATATCCACCGGCAAACCCTAAATGTACTACTAGTGTGTCATGGTTCCCGCCTCCAGCTGCAGGAACACTTTCTATCTTATCCATCTCCCTATGAAGACAGAACTCCTCAATCACCATCTTCTTCAACTCCTCCCACCTCAACCTTCCTATCGCCCGGCTACCCTCGGCTTGGACAACGTTGTCCCACCAACACAGAGCTGAGTCTACAAACGAGTGGGTAGCAAACTTCACCTTCTGATCCTCCCGACACTTGCTAATATCAAGAACAACCTCCATTTCCCTCACCCACCGGTGAGCAGCAGCAACAGTGACGTTACCATCAAAAGTAGGGGCTTGTATCTCATAAATGCCCTGTAGTTACAGCCTCATGCCGCCTCCGGCGCATGTTCATCTTCCTCCTCTTCTTCTTCGTCGTCAGACAAAACCGACTCGGTCTCGGGCTGTCTTCTTTCCCCCTTATGTCTACTTCTTTCTCTCCTCTCTCTTTCCTGTACCGCCTTGATAACTTCGGTCACTACAGACGGTAAGATCGTTTGCATGACCTGATCGACTTCTTCAACCACTTCCTCTTTCACCGAGGCCCTTAGGTTTGCACTCTCATCACCACCCTCCGGATGAGGGGCCCCGGGTTCTTCAGGAACCACCTTTTCAACTCTGGGTCTTCCCCTCTTGGTTCGTGGTTCAGCACCACTACCTCCACCCCGTGAAACTTTTGAAGATCTACCACCGGCCATTCACACGCACACTGAAAATTCAAACACCAACACGGTCATTCAACGGAACAGCTCAGTTTATGTCAAGTATAGTAAGTCCCTAATTACAGTGACCAGTTGTGATTAGCCACTTACTTTACTCTTCACACCCCGAGCATTACCTATCCTGAGTACATCAGTATTTAAATCTACAAACAACACATAACACATCACATGCACACATAATACCGGTTAACTTTACGAAAATACCTAATGGCACGCAGCTACTCAGATTGGCATCCATTCCCTTTCCGTCCCATTCTCAGTTTAAGTTAAGGTTTATTTTGAAAATTTACCCATTTCAGTTAAACTTTGGCTCTGATACCAACTTTTAGGGCCCCGTTCCCGGGACGTTTACAGCTGGTAAATCATTGCACATAAAACATACATTTTCATTTATGTTACACAAATATTGCAGCAGAAACATTCAAAAATGACATCTCATTTCATGATAAAAACTTTTGCAAAGTAATACATCGTTAATCAGTTACAAAATACATTGTTGCATTACATCACAAAAGCATTTTAAATGGATGCCATCCCAAAAGAGCTGAGTAGCCATCTCGTGCCATCCTCAGCAATCATTACCTGCCAACTAGAAACAGATAAAAGTCAGCGTTGCTGAGTGAGTTCTAGTTTTATAATAAAACATACTTTTCTTTCATTAAAACCATACTTTACATTCATGCGATCATACATCATACGTACACATAGATAATATCATTATTATCTTCATTATTCGCTCTTTCTATCACTTTTCATATCTTTCGTACCGATACCATGTGCTACACCCCATACTATATGGCTACTGGGCCGAAGTTTATAAATAGACAGCTATACATGGTGCCGCAGTATCGGGGTAAGCGGTAGAGGTTCTATACAAATGGTTGATCACAGAGAAAGACCCCAATGTGCATCTTCCCGGGGTAGCGAACCCGCACACCGTTGGTCTAACACCTTTTAATGGCGCATCCCTTCCATATATTTGCTTGCAAGACTTTCTTTACTTTTATCATTTATTAATGCATGCATTCTTCCTTCATGTTCCTCTTTCATTATCTTTCACTTTATGTTACATAATACTTTCATTTCATTCATTAACATACAACGCAAAGCCACGAGAAAGATAAACATACATCATAGCAAGGAACATAACATACACAATCATCATCATCATACAGGGCAACATCATGCATACATAACATACATCATGCATAAACATGCAACATCATCATCATGCCTAACATAAACTATAAGACTTCAAAATTCATCTTACATGAACTTACGGTAACTTCCCACATCACAACTTATATCTGCACTTTCCCCCAAAAGTCAGAACATAAACTACGTTTTAATCGAGTGCACAAGCCCTACTTGGGCGTATGGACACCCTTCAGTCGCATGGCCTTCCAGGAGACTGAACATCATGCGAATGGACCAATGCGGATGAACTTAATGTTGATGAGTTCCATGCGAATGGAACTAATGCGGATGGACCTAATGCGGATGAACTCTCAGTCGCATGACTCCCCATGCAATTGACCTTCAGTCGCACGACTGGCAGGCGTATGGGCTCCAGTCGCATGACTCACATGCGATTGAGCCTTAGTTACATGAATGGCATGCGTGTGGACTCCAGTCGCACGACTGGCATGCCATTCGGTTGCGTAGCCCCGACTGCGCAAAATACAACTCACTCCTGAACCCAATCTGCCATTTTCGACCTCCAAGCTCATCTAAACCCGTTCTAAGCCCAAATCAGCAATCCTAAACCTTAGGAATGCATACCATGATACCATTCAAGCACGCACAAGCCCGGAAACGAACTCCAAACGTATCACACAGAAAGACATACAAATGGGTCAAACACACACACATACAAAAACGGGTTTTCAGATGTGTTCCAGCCCTAAAATCGACCAAAAACGTTAAAAGAGGGGTCCTAGAACTCACACAAATTATCACAACGAGAAGAGCTTCGATTAGAACCGCTACACGATGATTTTCGAGCTCGAACCCATGCGAATCAAGCCTTTCTCTTCTTTTCTCCCTTTTCTCTCTTCTTCTCTCTCTTTTAGCTGATTTGTGGGTGTGGGGAGAGGGTAAGGGCTGCCCTCTCCCTTTAAATACCCCCACTCTCCCAACTTTCTCTTGCTGCCGAGTTTGGTCCCCCGACTTTGGACTTTATTTCTTTTTCTTCTTTCGTCGGCTTCAAAATGAATAACCCGGTGTTACAAATGGTTTGGTTGGTAATTTTCAGCCCATTTTGCGAAACTGGGTGTTCATCTAGCGAAATTATGTATTCATCCAACGAAACTATGAAACTTCCTGTGAAACTATAGTTACGCAGGTAGTTTCGTAAACATGGTTATCCAATGAAAGTTGGCCGAAACTGGCAGCGAAGATGCCAGCAAAACTGCTGGCGAAACTAGTAGCGAAACTGCTGGCGAAACTAGTAGCAAAACTGCTGGCGAAACTAGTAGCGAAACTGCAATCTGGCAGCGAAATTGGCAGCAAAAATAGGTAGAAATTAACTCCTTTGAGTGTTAACTTATCTACAGGCTGTGTAGTGCAACCCTTGTTTTGAAAGCTTGATTGAGAAGCTAGTCATCGAGTCCAGGTGAGTTCTAGATCTCCTATTTAAAGATTTTGAACTAGTTTGAGGCTGGAAATGTATACTAAATATACGATTTAAATGACCAAGATTTTGAGAGGTTTTAACGGGAAGATCGATTTTTCTATAAGGAAATATGCTATATAAAAGTGTTAAAATAAAAAATTTTCACGCTGACCTAGCAGTGCGACCCCAGCCAGGGGTGTTGCCCCTGGACCCCACTAGGGGCTACTGCACCTAGGACCCCGCTATCAGAGGCTGCCGCCCCCGAACACCCGCTGTCCCACGGAGGATCAATTATGTTGATGATGACTTATGCTTGTGGTGCATATGTATATGGATGTGAATGTGCGATGCATGATGTTTATGATCCATGATGTTTATGTCGATGTGTGATGGTATATGTTATGTATGATGATGCGTGATGATGTTATGCTTATGTATGAAATGTTTTCTTATGTTCCGTACTACGTATTATGGTGTGACTTTACGTGGTGTGATTGTGAAATTGAACGTAAAGTATTATCTTAACAAAGTGAAAGATTTAAGATAATGAAAGTGGGAAATAATGAACGAATGAAAAGTATTGCAAGCAAATGAAAGGAGGTTCACAACTCACTGAGAGTTGTTAGCTCAACCGTGTGTTTACAGCGTGCGATCTTGGCTAACTCATAAGGGTTCATACACACAGTAGGAGTTAGTCTTGGTGACTGCTCCAAATGTGCGATTTGGTAATTACTGTGTCTTATGTAGCGTGTGATTTTGGCTAACCCATAAGAGTTCACACACATATGGGGAGTTAGTCTATGTGACTACTTTATATGTACGATATGGGGTCCTCGTCGCTTAACCCTAGATGATATAGCTTTGTGCTCAAGAGGGGGGTTAAGGATATGACAGGACCTAGATAGAAGTGAAAGATAATAAATGTACGAAAAGTGCGATAAGTACGAAATGTTCGAAACGTGCGATATGTACGAAACGAACGACGAAAGAAGATAATAACTATTACCTTGATGTACGTATGATGTGTGATCACGTGCGATAGTAAGAAAATGTTTTAACGAATGAAAGGTAATATAATGTTTTTATAAAACTAGAACTCACTCAGCAACACTAACTTTTATGCATTTTCTAGTTGTGAGGTGAAGGTTGCTGAAGATGGCACGGGGCGGCTACTTGACTCTTTTTGGATGAAATTATTTTGTATAATGTTTTTGCATTGTAATGAGAACAAATGATGTTTTGTAACGAATGTTGTATTAACTTGCAAAAGCATTTATAAGGAAATGAAAAGTTATTTTCATGTTTCCGTTGCATGATTTTAGTAAAGTTAATGTAGTTATATATTTATGTGCAATGATTGACCAGCTGTGAGCGTCCCGGGAACGGGGCCTTACATTAGCAAAACCAAAGCATCAATTCAACAAAATTAAGGTGAATGAAGAAGAGATTGAGAAACCAGGACCTAGATCATCAACATCATCTTCAACAGAATCATCCTCACCTGTAACATTAAGAATGAATCAAACAAAACTAAAATTGAAACTTCAAGACTTATTCATGATGGAGTAACAATTTTAGATACTACTGGCAAATCCAAGATCATTAAGGCTTGGGTTGTCAATTCTAACTGATTTCTTTCTGTGTTCAGGAACAATCTTGGAGAACTGACAACAAGTGGTATGTTGACAGTGGTTGTTCCAGGCATATGATAGGAAACTGTTCAGTTCTCCATGACTTCAAACATAAAAATGCTTCATATGTGGCATTTGGTAGGGATAAGAAGGGAGGTAAAGTTGTTGGTGAAGGAATGGTAACTAATGGTGCGCTCAAAATTGAGAAAGTAAACTATTGTGAAAACTTACAATATAATTTACTAAGTGTGTCTCAAATTTGTGATCAAAATTATACCACATTATTTGATAACACTAACTGTTACATTCTTAAGCCAGGTTTTTCTGTTCTAGAAGATTGGGTCCTTCTTAAAGCATCAAGAAAATGAAACACATATGTTTTGGATATGAGCAACACCTCTATCACAACACATGAGACATGCCTCCTATCTAAGTCATCAGAAGATGAATCTCAATTGTAAGAGATAATATTTTCTGGTGATAGTTGATGATTTCACTAGATTCACTTGGGTCATTTTCTTAAAGCAAAAGAGTGAAACATCAAAAACATTAATGGACTTTGTCATCAAGATTTAGAATCAACTTGATTAAAATGAAAATTTTCAGGAGTGATAATGGTATTGAATTATTAATTCTGACTTGGATTTCTTTTACAGGAATAAAGGTATTGCAAGGCAATTCAGTGCCCCAAGAACTCCACAGCAGAATGGAGTGGCTGAAAGAAGAAACATAACACTTATTAAAGCAGCCAGAATAATGCTAGCTGATTCACAACTGCCTATCACCTTTTGGGATGAGAAAGTGAATACAGCATGCAATGTTCAAAATAGAACATTGATTGTCAAAGAACATAACAAAACACCTTATGAGCTTTTATTTAAAAGAAAACCCTATATAGGATATCTTAGAGCTTTTGGGTGTCATGTATCTGTTTTAAACATAAAAGAACAATTAGGAAATTTTTTAGAAAAGGCCTATGATGGTATCTTTGTTGGATATTTTTCAACATCAAAATCTTACAGGGTCTACATTCCACAACATAACATTATGGAAGATACTCCTAATGTATCTTTTGATGAATGTGTATTTACTAAGTCAGTTAAAGGATCATCATGTCTTTTTTATATAGATGCTTTAAGAGAGTCATTTAACTCTAGTTACTTGATTATGCAGGATCTGATGAAACATGCTATCCATTTGTTCCCCGAAATTTGAATGAAGTATCATTATCTGCTGATCCTCCAAGAAAAAACACTTCAACAGCTACTGACTGTGCATCAGCAGATGTACACTGTGCATTCGGAGATATGCATAATGTATCAGCAACTGTTCCAGACTCTCAAGAAGATATAACAAACATTGGAAATGATTCATTAATTCCTTATATCGCATCCGGAGAAGTTCATGTAACTCCTACGGATGAACAAAATGCTTCCGGAGAAGTTCATGTAACTCCTACGGATGAACAAAATGTTTCCGGAGAAGTTGCTGTAACTCATACTAAAGAACAGAATGCTTCAGAAGAAATTCCTCCAGAAGACACTAATTATTCTCCTGATGTCCAAACCGAGGCAGACCACTCAATACCCAATGCTGCATAAGAAGAACACTTTGACTACTTCCTAAATTCACAATCTAATTGGATAAGTCTGCAACAATGGATACGACTAACTTGGAATCATCTATTCCAAGTGAATCAACTCCATCAACAAGAATCCATAAGACTCATCCAGTCAACAACATCATTGGAGATTCTGCCAAAAGAACTACAAGAAGCCAAAGTGGAACTGAAACATCTGTCTTTTCACTTGTTTTCTTTCACAAGTGGTTCCTCCAAGCATCACAACTGCTCTAAAGGACAACAATTGGATTTAAGCTATGCAAGAAGAGCTTCAATAATTTAGAAAGAAAAAAGTATGGACACTATTTGATTTACCTGAAGGTGAACATCCAATTGGAACTAGATGGCTCTTCAAAAATAAACTAGATGATAGAGGTATAATTGTAAGAAACAAAGCAAGGTTGATTGCACAAGGATACACACAAGAAGAAGGAATAGACTATGATGAAGTTTTTGCACCAGTTGCAAGAATTGAAGCCGTAAGAGTATTCCTAGCATACGCATCATATAAGAAGCTCACTGTTTCTCAAATGTATGTCAATTATGCCTTCCTATATGGGAAAATTGATGAAAAAGTCTATGTGTCACAGCCTCCTGGATTTGAAGATCCTCACTATCCACACAGGGTATACAAACAGCTTTGTATGGTCTATACCAACCACCAAGGAAGTGGTATGAAACACTATCATCTTTCTTGCTCAAGCATGGATACAAAAGGGGAACTATTAATTAGACTATCTTTCTCAAACAAGAACATCAAGATCTCTTAGTTGTTCAAATTTATGTTATTAACATTATATTTGGATCAACCAACAAGAGATTGTGTGTAAGCTTTGAAGAATTGACGAAATCAGAGTTTCAGATGAGTTCAATGGGAGAATTAACTATTTTTCTTGGTCTACAAGTTCATCAGAAGACATATGGAATATTATCAATCAAGAGAAATACATACATCAAATATTGAAGAAGTACAACCTTGCTCATGCATCTTCATGCAAAACACCAGCCTCAACAACTGAAAAGATTGTACCTGATCCTACAGGGTAAACTGTGATCAAAGATTATATAGGTCAATGATAGGATTACTTATGTATTTAACTGCCAGTAGACCTGACATTATGTTTGTTGTGTGTGTTTGTGCTAGGTACCAATCAGATCGAAAAGAATCTCATCTGAATGCTGTGAAAAGAATCTTCAGATATCTAAAAGGATAACTAGGACTTGGTCTTTGGTATCCAAAATATGGTGATTTCACTCTCTACCCATACTCAGATAGTGACTATGATGGATGCAACAACAACAAAAAATTCACAACTAGTGGATGTCAATTCATAGGACCACGACTAGTTTCATGACAGTACAAGAAGCAAATAATTGTATCTGTATCCACAGCTGAGGCTGAGTACATAGCTGCTTCAAATGGTTGCTCTCAAGTCATTTGGTTGCAAAACCAATTACTTGATTATGGTTACAATTTCCTTCAAACTCAAATTTACATTGACAATTCAGCTACTATGTTTATAACTGCTAATCCTGTGCAGCATAGTAAAACAAAGCATATTGAAATAATATACCATTTTCTGATAGATTGCTCAAAAAAGGGCTTGATGAAGTTAGTCAAAGTGGATACAACAAATCAACTTGCTGATTTATTCACTAAAGCCTTTGATTCAGTTAGATTTAATTTTTTAATTGAGTCTATGGGCATGATTAACCTTGATTAATCATAATGAACAAACAAATAAAAGCATGTGTCTGTCCTTGTACATTGTTTTAATTATAAAGATTTAGCATGACATATGTTTGGGAAATGATATTATACTATGTCTATGCTTCTACCTGAATTCTTTAATTCTATTCAAATCTGATGTTGTTACTTAATATGTAAGTAGGTTCATCTTGAAGTGGAAACTACACTTAGTGCATGCCTAACATAATGCAAAGTTCTTGTTTATGGGAAAATTCATTTCAAGGATACAGAAAGTGAGTCATATTCTGATGTGACCAAATCACTCACCTAAACACATTAGTACCCATACTTTATAATATCTATCTTTGCAAATCTTACTCCTTTTGTTTTGTGTAAACAAAGATCTGGGTGTATAATCACTATAGTTTACATTTGTAACCATCTGGTGAAAAGATTATGATCCTCATCATCCCTCTATTTTGTGTGAACAAAGACTTGGGTTAAAGGCACCTCTGTTTTACGTGAGTAAAGACCTGGTGACCTAATGATGATCACATCTAAGCTCTTAAAAAATCCTATGTGATCACCTGTATATTATTTCTAGAGCTTCTTCAATAATGCATTATTGAGATGTCCAATGCATCTCAAGATAGAACTTATAACGTAAAGTACATAGTTTGTAAATGTGAAAAAGGGATGATTTGATTCATAAAAGGAGGACAAACTTTAAGTGAATTGAATGTGAAGCCTATAACAATTACTCTTTAATAAACATGAAAACATGATAAACAACATGCCTAGTTGATACAATACTCTTATATGGATTTAAGTGGACAAACATACTTGCGATCAGAACTAAGATCAGGCATCATTTCAATAAATTAACTTCTCAGGACGATGCTTAGTATTATAGTATGATCCCATTATATGTGTATATATATGCCTGTACATAATCATCAATTCAATTTTGTTTAGTTTATTTCGGTTTGGACAGACATATGTGTTTCATGATATTCTTCTTAGAAATTTATGTTAAATGAATTCATTCATCATTAATAAAAAATTTAGGGGCGTAGAATCATGAAAATAAGTTAATACTAGAATTGTCAAATGAATTATCAATATGAAGGAATTGGAACTTGAGCACTATCTTGGCTTTTGGATACGTGAAGTTATTGAATTTTAAACCTTCTTGTGCACAATTGTCATGAATACGAAGTCAACAAGGTCCAATAGCAATAAATGGTGCTAAGCAGTTGACTAGGACCATACAACAAAATAAGTTTCAACCGTGCATCTCAAGCATCAACAGAAGATACAGTGCATTCTAAGCATCAGCAGAAGCTACAGTGCCTTTAGCATTAGCAGAAGCTACAATGCCTTTAGCATTAGCAGAAGCTACAGTGCCTTTAGCATCAGCAGAAGCTACAGTGCCTTTAGCATCAGCAGAAGCATGTGAAATTTAACAAAACTTGTCTATTCGTAGATTGATAAACTACAGATGAGTCAATGCTATGAAATATAATCTAATTTCATAGATTGGTAACCTATGAAAATTTAAGTTATACTTAATCAGCAGAAGTTTTAAACTCATCCGGAGAGGTTATATGGAATCCGTAGATGATCTGTGGAAGAACTAAGAACTGCGGATAAGCTAAATTGTATAGAGGGTCCCACATTATTAAATAAATGAAATTAATGTGTTTGAGATAGTATAAATGATGTTCTTTGACTTCAGTATTCATTATTCATTTTTTCAGAATACTTTTTCAGACCTAGAAAAACGCTCTCAACAAACTTTTTCCCCCTTTAACAAACATTCAAAATCACCGAATCAAAAACATCAAACAAACACATAATCCTGATCTCAGATCATTGTGTTTAAGGTAAAACATGTCATAATGATCAATAATGAATTGTTTGATTTTTGGTTACTCACAACTGTTCGCATTCTCATGTCAATAATGTTGATTCTAACATAATCTTCTTTATTCTTATGAACAAATGGCTAATCAATTTGCGAGAGAGCACAATGTGTGTGCTTTCTTAAACCCTGACGACCCTGTTTCAGATGTATGTCAAGCCATTATACGATATCTGAGAAGATCCAGGCTGTTTTATGCTTTGTCAGCGAAGCCAGTGATACATCAATCACGTATTACTGACTTCTGGAACTCCACACACATAGAAGAAGATGGAGAAGCTATCATGGCGGAAGTGAAGAATCAAAGTTTGAGGATGATGAGCAAACAGTAAGGAGGGTTCTAGAATTAGGAGATCTAGAAGCTGGTCACCCTAATGTGTTTAAAAATGAATACATTGAGAGAGTGTTCAAACTAATGGGATATGATGGTGACTTTGAGAACAGGGAAATCAAGAAAGGAAGACTATGCAAGCCTTATAGATTTCTCTGTCACACTTATCTTAAGTGCATCTCTAATAGAGAATCTGGACTTGATAGATTTTCAAGGCATATTTCTTTGGGAATTATTGGTATCTTTGAGGGAAGAACATACAACTAATCCAAGTACATCTTCAATTGTTTATGTGACCACATCAAAGTGCAAAATGCTGACAAGATGTACATGCTCCTAAGGTTTCAACAACTAATCATCAATACTGATCTACCTGGGACTACTATAGATGGGGATGTGTTTGTTCAAGCACACCTAGGGAAATCTGTTCTGAATAAGATACCAAGGAAGGAGGAGACATGCCCATGTTTGATCATGTGGTAGATGCCAATGCAAACATTCCTCAAGAATTGATATGGGAAGAAGTTCAAGAAAGTTCATCCACTAACTCTAAGCAAGCATCATCTTCACCTCCTCAATCACTCATTTACTAACAACCACAAACACCCCAATCACAATCTCCAGCCAGTCAAAACACCCAACCAATTTCTCCTACCCTGCCCATATCCCACAACCAACATCATCCATCACCTTAACATTACTCTCCAACCAGTCAAAACACTAAGGCAATCTCTCCACTTCTTCATCAATCATCTGAGAGTGTGCATACTAAACCCATCACTGTCACTCAGTCTCTAAACTCAGTACCCTCTGGTAAGACTAAGTTGATTTCTCAAGCCAGCACCATCCCATTCTCACACTCTAACTCTCAAAACCCAGTTATCTCTAATCAAATTGAACCTTTCGTGCCTACATAAATCTTGAACAACAAACTCATCAAGATAAACCCATTCAAGCTGAAGAGGCATGCTCTAGCTCAGCAAGTGTGGTTCATGCTAAAGATTATAATGATGAGATTGCTGATCAACAACTAGAAAAAGAAGAAGAATAAGCTAACTATGTGGATGTAATTGCTTACAATGAAAACAATCGTAGTGATAATGATATCCGAGTGAGCGAAACCTATCAGGTTGCTGAATACAACAAGCTTGTTGTGAAGTCTAACTACAGAAAACGAAGAATTCAAGAGCTAAAAGGGATAATAAAAGATAAGGATGATCAGCTGATGCAGCAAGAAGCAAGAATCAAAAGATTAAGAGAAGATGCTCAATGCAATAATGAAGTGATTGATGCTCTTCTTCAACAAGAATCTGAGCTCAAAGAATCAGTAAAGTATGAGAGGGATGAAAATAAGAAGCTCATGCTAAAAATTGATTAAATAACCGACTCTCTCTATGCTCAATCAACTGTGTTGAAAAGAAATAAGAAGAGCTTGAGGAGCTAAAAATGAAAATATGTTTGCTAGAATCAAATGTTACTTCTACAACAAATCAAACAAAAGAAGCTTCTAAGACCATAATGCAAATCATTCAATACAAATGAAAAAGGAAGTACTTGGGTTTTGTGAAGAAAGAAGTGATTGAAATACAAGATTCTCCCAAAAGGTCAAAATCTATTGAATCTTCAAAGCCTATGTCTCCTGCTGAAATAGTAAGTGATGATGAATGGAATAAGCTCTCAAAGGATGAATTTGCCAAAGATCAGAAAGAAGAAAAGGATGATGACCAACTGACCACAAAAGACATACTTGAAGAAAGACTAGAATCCTCAATGTTTATGACTCTCATAAATCATGGCTTTCCATGACATGGTAGAAAGGATGAGCATGACTAAGATGAAAGATATGGTAAAAGAATTTGAGGTGGCTAGATTTATGATTCCTAATTGTGATTATGAAGCATTCATAATATTTCAAGCCATTCAGAAAATCAAGAAAGATCTAGGCTACTGTGACACAACAAAGCTCAGCAAGTACAGTATGATCTGTTGGCTACAGGGTCACAACTACAAAGCACAGGAGCTTAAAGTAAGAATAGTTGGTGAGCTAAGAAGGATGATGAAGCATGTCATGGCTGTTAAGCTTGACACTGGAGTAAAATTCTGAACAGAAGCTCCAAATCCTTCATATGAGCAACAAAGCAAACTCCTTGCAGATCCTATAACTGTTGTATCTAAAGATCAACACAAAAGGAAAGATAAGCTAATAAGAGAGCCTAGGGCAGTTTTCCCTAGAAAAGTGTAGCCTCTGGGCACAACAGTCAGAGAAATTACAGAGCAAAAATCTACATTGATAGAGTTGTATGACCACATCACAACTCCCTGTTCTGTGGAAGAAAACAGGATTATGGCCTGAAATATGATCCAGAATGGGATTGTGCAATCATTAAGAGAACATATGGAAGAATCCAATACTTCCATGATGTAGAAGCATTACTTATTCTTCCTGAGAGAGATAATAAAGATTTTCAAAACTTAATCATCTCAAACTATCAAATCCATCAAGGGGAAGAGACTTTTTTGTGTCTGTGGGTAGGTTGAAGACAAAATTCATAGATGATATGCACAAGGAGGCTATGAGATGATGATGATGAGCATAGAAAGAGAAATCAAGGATAGAAAAGAACAACATCTAAGCCCTCTACTCTTGTAGATGATGAAATGTTCAGAGGGTTGGATACAACAATAGAAATTCAGCAACTATTAAAAGCTTTAAGGGAAATCAATATACATCTCCAATAACAGAATGGAGTTATGTTGAGAAAACAAAAGAGTTAGTGCTGCTGAGAAAAGCTGAAGGGAAGAAAGCTGATAAGATAAGGATTTTTGACCCAGTGGAGATCAAATTGCTTCACCCAAGCTATACATCATATCTTCATGACAAATTCTTCCCAAAGCTAACCGATAAGAGAGCACAAAATGACCTATGTCTATATGTGCATATGGTTCAAGTGATTGACAAATTGCACGAAAAGCATACAAAAGAAGAAGATATGAAGCTGGTTTATTGAAAGGATCTACATTTGAAGATGTCTTAGAACTAAGAATCTTGGAGGAAGATGAGCTAGAAATTATGCACAATGACATTATGGTGGAAACACTTAATACTGAAGAAGACATTTTGGACTTATGTTTTGAGACTCTACAAAAGATATGTAAACCCGGTTATTCTTGTAAATTTAATAAAGAAAGAATAAAGTGAAGAAAAAGGAAAGAAAGGAAATAAAGCTCAAGTGGAGGGAATAAAGGTGTCAAAAGGTACAAAAGTTATTTTATTTTGTACAAAAGTAGCACGACCGCCCATGCCATGCCACTTTTCACCTTTTTAAGTTAGGGATTTTAGAGAGAGAAAGAGCACAGAGCTCGGGTTTGAAGAAGAACAAGTACAGAAGATCGAATTCAAGGTAAGAATTGGTGTGTTTAAGATGTTTTTAACTGGTTTTATCCTCGGTTGTATGCTTATGTGTGTTTGTGTGTTCGGGTGTGTTTTTGGTGGGTTTCTAAGCAGTTAGACTCAATTGCAAACAGGTTTGTGAAGAAGTCATAGCCAAAGACTACAAAGGTGAGTTCTAGGACCCTCTTTTTACATGTTTTTAACTACTTTAGGGTTGGAATGCATGTATGAACTTTTTATAAAAGTTGGGTTTTATGCCCGTATGAGTTTATGTGTGTGATTTTGGGTGGGGTTTGATTTTGGGTGGGGTTTGATTTTGGGCTATGTATGTGTTTGATGTTGTTATGTTGTGTTTCTAAGGCTTAGAATGTATGATTTACGCTTAGAACATGATAGGTGATTGTTTGGGGACTGAATTATGATGTTAAGAATGACTTAGGCTACTTATGCACTCAAACAGTAGCTCATGTGCCGAACAGAAATAATTGCTTAAGTGTCCCATGTGACCAAAACCTCATGTGCCTAGAAATAAGCTGAAATTGACAAAGTGTTCAGACGCCCAGATAGCTCATGCGCCTGCATAGTGCTCATGTGCCTAGAATAGCCCAAAATAGACTAATATTTGCTCATGCGCCCCAATAATGTTGATGCGCCTGAAAGTTTCTCATGCGCCTAAGTGTTCCTCATGCGTTTGAAAGACCATGTGCATGCATAGTGCTCATGCGCCTGCATAGTGTTCATGCGCCTAAAGATTTGGATTATTTTTTTGATTTTTGGGGAAAAGTGTAATGTAGGCTTTGACTTGGGAGGTTCCCAAGGGCATAGTAAGTTTACTTTTGAAGTCAAAGATGATGTGATAGGCAATGTATGATGATGTATGATTGGTGCTTATGCATGATGATATGTATGATGTATGTTATGCATGTATATTGGTGCCTTGTATGGCGATGTTGTATGTTTATGTTTATGTTCCTATTATGTATGTTTATATTTTCTGTGGCTTTACGTGTTATAGTTGTGGAAGAAATGATAAAGTATTATGTAACGTAAATTGAAAGATAATGAAAAGTGGAACATAATGATAGAGTGCATGCATTAATAAAAGAGAAAGTAAAGAAAGGCTTGCAAGCAAAATGTACGGAGGTGCACGGCTCTAAAATGCCGTAAGCTCAACTGTGTGTGGTTTAGCTAACCCTTAAGGATACACATAGGGGTCCAGTCTTTGTGACTGACTAGTGATATAGTGTATGGTTTATAGTGATTACTCACCCCGGTGCTGGTGCTAGGCTTTGTGCGTTATGGAAGTTATTATGATCTTCGGCCTAGTACCCGCGTTGTTCATATGTTTGGGGTGTAGTATACAGTTGGGATCTTTGTCGCTTGCCCCGGTGCTGGTGCCAGGCTTTGTGCGTTATGGAAGTCATTTATGATCTTTGGCCCAGTACCCGCTTTGTGCATACGTTTGGGGTATTGCTGATGACACTGATCCGGAAAAAGATAAAGAGATAAAGAACGAAAGTGATGAATAGTAAAGAAGATAATAATGTTATTATCTATGTGTGCGTATGATGTGTGATCATTTATGATGGTATATTATGATTTGAAAGAAAGTAAAGAACGGTTTTGAATGAAAGTAAAGTATGTTTTATTTTAAAACTAGAACTCACTCAACAACACTGACTTTTATGCATTTTCCAGTTGGCAGGTAAGGTTGCTGAGGTTGGCACGGGGCGACTACTTGGCTCGTTTTGAGATGGCATCCATTTTTATAATGCTTTTGTGATGTAATGCAACAAGTGTTTTTAAATTTGATAACGATGTATTATTTTGCAAAAGCTTTTAAAATGAAATGAAATGCTTGTTTTAATGTTTTCGCTGCATGTTTTTAGTAAGCTGATATAATTATATGTTTTATGTGCGATGATTGGCCAGCTGTAAGTGTCCTATGAACGGGGCCTTACAAGTTGGTATCAGAGCCAAAGTTTAAGTGAAACGGGTAAATTTTCAAAGGAAACCTAAACTGAAAATGGGACGGAAAGGGAAGGGATGCCAGTCCGAGTAGCTGCGTGCCATCAGGTATTTTCTTAATGTTAACCGGCATTATGTGCTCATGTTATGTAGTTTATGTGCTATTAGTAGATTTAGATACTGATGTAGTCAGGATAGATAATTCTTGGGGTATGAAGAGTAAAGTAAGTGGCTAATCACAACTGGCCACTGTAGTTAGAGACTTACTATACTTGACATAAACTGAGCTGTTCCCTTTAGTGACCGTGTTGGTGCTTGAATCTTATAGTGTGTTAGAGGATGGTCGGTGGTAGATCATCGAAGTCTTCACGTGGTGGAGGTCATGGTGGACGTGGTGCTGAACCACGGGCTACAAGAGGAAGGCCTAGGGCCGAAAAGGTGGTTCATGAAGAACCCGAGACCCCTCATCCAGAGGGCGGAGATAAGAGTCCTAAGTTAAGATCCTTAGTGAAGGAGGCTGTAGTTGAGGAAGTGCATCAGGTCATGCAGACGATCCTAAAGTCTGTGGTGACCAAAGTGATAAAGGCTGTACGGGAAGGGGAGAGGAAGGAAAGGAGTAGACCTACGGGCGAAGGGAGACGACCTGAGACTGAGATGGTTTTCTCGGATAACGAGGAAGAAGAGGAGGAAGAAGTGCTTGTGCAGGAGATGGCACAAGGCTACAACTACGGGGCATTTCAAAGATGCAAGCCCCCAACCTTCAATGGAAATGCACTGCTGCTGCTGCTCACCAATGGGTGAGAGAGATGGAAGCTGTTCTGAATATCAGTGAGTGTCGGGAGGATCAAAAGGTGAATTTGCCGCCCATTCGTTCCCGGACTCAGCTTTGTGCTAGTGTGACAATATTGTCCAAGTTGAGGGTAGTCAGGCTATCGGAAGAATGAGATGGCCAGAGCTAAAGAAGATGGTGATCGAGGAGTTCTATCCTCACCGAGAGATGGATATGGTTGAGAGAGAGTTCCTGAAGCTGGAGGCGAGAACCATTACACATCAGCAGTACACCACCAAGTTCAATGAGATTGCATGGCTGGTGCCAGATCAAGCGACCCCCTCGTCACAAAAGATTAAGCGATATATCCACGGCCTGCCGACGGATGTCCGCAGGCATATGTATGCTGCCCGACCGAGCATATTAAGGTCGGTGGTTGATCTAGTAGGAAGATTGTATGATGAAAGGACTGTGATGGTGGCTGAAGCCAGCAAGAAAGGTGGTGGTGATCGGAATTGGAACAAAAAGAGATTTGGACGTCGCGGAGCCGCTTCAAACAACAAAGGTGCATGGGTGGATGATCGATGTGTGGTCACATCCGATGCGGGGTCGAAGAATTGTGTCAAGTGTGGACGAGAGCACAACCGGGAAGGGATCCAATGTTTGTTTCCGTTGCGGGAGGACCGGACATGTGGCAAAGAACTGCGGGGTAAGGAGGTGTTATACTTGTGGCGAGGAAGGCCACATGAGCAGAGACTGCAAGAAGCTTGGGGCTGAAAGTTCTGGTGCATGGACGAAGACGACCGAGGCTGAAGGGCAGAGGGCGAGGGCCAGAGCGTTCACGATGATGCATGAAGAGGCTAGAACGGACCCCGATGTTTTGTCAGGTACGTTTCTAGTCAATCAAACATTAGCCTCTGTGTTATTTGATTTTGGTGCTAGTAAAAGTTTTATTTCTGCTTCTTTCTGTGCTAAGTTTCCTGTTAGTAGTAGGAATATAGATACGCCCTTCGATGTAGAAACTGCCATAGGTAAGTCTACCAGGATTTCCGAGATGATAGAAGGTTGTGATGTAGAACTAGAAGGTCACAATTTTCCTGTTAGACCATTGTGATGACCTTGGGCGGGTTTGATGTAGTCCTAGGAATGGATTGTCGGCAGGCTACGAGGCAAATATTGGTGTCGCAAGAAGATGATTCGATTGTCAGCACCCAATGGAAGTACGGTGACGGTTTATGGTGATCGAGTCACGACGATTCCGAAAGTGATTTCGATGGAGGTGGTGGGAATGTGCACGAGGTGTGGATGTAGTGCCTACTTGCCTACATGAAGGATGTGGATAAGCCAACACCACAACTGACGTACCAGTAGTGTGTGACTTTCCAGATGTGTTTCCTGAAGACTTACCAGGAGTGCCACCTGATCATGAGATTGAGTTCCAAATTGACTTGATACCGGGTGCCCAACCTGCTGCTAAGGCGCCGTATCGGCTGGCTCCGACCGAGATGAAAGAGTTGATGGAGAAACTGCAGGAGTTACTTGATAAGGGGTTCATTCAACCGAGTATCTCTCCTTGGGGTGCTCTGGTCTTATTCATGAAGAAGAAAGACAGTAGCATGAGGATGTGTATCGACTACCATGAGTTGAATAGGTTGACGATAAAGAATCGGTACCCCTTACCGAGAATTGATGATCTTTTCGATCAGTTCCAAGGTGGCAGTTGGTTCTTGAGAATAGACCTTTGATCTGGTTACCATCAAATGAAGGTGAAGGAGCAGGATATTCCTAAAATAGCTTTCTTCACGCACTATGGACATTACGAGTTTCTTGTTATGTCTTTTGGTTTAACCAATGCACCAGCTGCTTTTATGGACTTAATGAATCGAGTGTGTTGGCCGATGTTAGATAAATCAGTGATTGTGTTTATCGATGATATACTGATTTATTCAAAGAGCAAGAATGAGCATGCCGGTCACATTCGAGGGGTGCTGGAGACCTTGAGAAAGGAGAAGCTGTATGCCAAATTCTCCAAGTGCGCATTCTGGTTGTGTGAGGTTGAGTTCATGGGTCATGTAGTGAATCCTGAGAGGATTATGGTGTACCCAGCAGAGGTGGAGGCGGTGATGCAATGGAAGTCTCCAAAGACGCCATCCGAGATTCGTAGTTTCTTGGGTTTGGCAGGCTACTACAGAATATTCATCCAATACTTCTTTAAGATAGCTTCTCCGTTGACCAAGTTGACTCGGAAAGATGTAAAGTTTGTGTGGGGTCAAGCTCAAGAGAGTGTGTTCAAGGAGTTAAACACGAGGTTGACTCAAGCTCCTACCTTATCATTACCCGATGGGAGCGAAGATTTGGTGGTTTATTCTGATGCTTCCTACTCGAGGTCGGGATGTGTATTGATGCAGCGAGGAAAGGTATAGCCTATGCATCCCGACAGTTAAAAGTTCATGAGTTTAATTATCCTACTCATGTCTTGGAGCTTGCAGCCGTGGCATTCACGCTAAAGATTTGGAGGCACTACCTATACGGGATGAAGTGCACCATATTCACTAACCATAAGAGCTTGAAGTACTTCTTCGAGCAGAAAGACGTAAACATGAGGCAAAGGAGATGGTTGGAGCTCATAAAAGATTATGATTGCGAGATCCATTACCATCCGGATAAAGCCAACGTGATGGCGGATGCCCTCAGTCCGAAAGAGAGACCCGAGCCAATTCGGGTGAAGGCTTATCAGTTGATCATGACATCTGAGGTGGTGAAGCAGGTCAAAGAGTTTCAATATGAAGCATTGAAAGAAGATCATTTTAACTCTAAAGAATGAGAGGCCTGGTTGTGGATCTGGGTGAAAACACACTCGGTGTTAGGACCCGATTCGGGCGGATGTGGATTCCTCATTTTGGGGATCTACGTGTGAAGATCATGGATGAAGCTCATAAGACTCGGTACTCTATTCATCCCGGTGATACGAAGATGTATCAAGACATGAAGAGAGATTATTGGTGATCGGGTATAAAACGCGATGTTACGGAGTATGTGAGTAAGTGCCTTACTTGTTTACAAGTGAAGGCCGAGCATCAAAAGCTATATGGAAAGATCCAACTTTTGGATATACCAGAGTGGAAGTGGGAGCACATCACCATGGATTTTATTATGAAGTTGTCATGTACCGGGCAAGGTTATGATGCCATATGGGTGATCGTGGACCATTTGACGAAGAGTGCTCATTTCCTACCGATTCGCGAGACATATTAATCTGAGAGGTTGGCGGATTTGTTCATTAAAGAGATTGTAACTCTTCATGGCGTGCCGGTGTCTATTGTGTCTGATCGTAACACCCGGTTTACATCTAAATTTTGGAGGAAATTCCACGACACAATGGGGACGAGGTTACATATTAGGATGGCTTATCATCCTAAAACGGATGTTCAGTCAAAAAGGACTATTCAGAGGCTGGAAGATATGCTCCGGGCATGCGTCATTGATTTTGGAGGAAGTTGGGATGACCATTTACCGTTAGTTGAGTTCTCATATAACAACAATTGTCAAGCCAGTATTAGTATTCCCCCTTATGAGACACTATATAGGAGGAGATGCAGAACACCCGTTTCTTGGGGTGATATTGGTCATAAAGACTTAGGGAGTGTCAAGATGGTCGAAGCTACAACTGATAAGTTGGAAAGGATCAAGGCCTTCATGAAGGCAGCCAAAGATAAATAGAAGTCGTATGCTGATAAACGATGTAGACCGATTGAGTTCCAAGTGGGTGATAGAGTTATGTTGAAAGTCTCACCTTGGAAGGGTATCATTCGGTTTAGAATACGGGTCAAGTTGAGCCCAAGGTATATAGGGCCTTTCCAAATCATTTCTCGAGTATTGGAGGTGGCCTATAGACTAGAGTTACCAGATGAGTTAAGTGGAATTCACCCAACATTCCATGTATCTCATCTGAGAAAGTGTTTAGTAGACGAAGATATGGTTGTACCACTAGAGGATATTGAGGTAGATGAATGGCTCAATTATGTGGAGCAACCAGTGGCAATATTGATTGTAAAGAGAAGAGGTTAAGGAATAAAGTGGTTCCTCTTGTGTGAGTACAATGGAAGCACAGAAAGGGATCTGAGTCTACGTGGAAGACTGAAGAGGAAATGAGACAACATTACCCAAGATTGTTTAAGGAGTAACAAGTTTTGGGGATGAAACTTATATAAGGGGTGTGGACTTGTAACACCCGGTTATTCTTGTAAAGTTAATAAAGAAAGAATAAAGTGAATAAAAAGGAAAGAAAGGAAATAAAGCTCAAGTGGAGGGACTAAAGGTGTCAAAAGGTACAAAAGTTATTTTATTTTGTACAAAAGTAGCACAACCGCCCATGCCATGCCACTTTTCACCTTTTTAAGTTAGGGATTTTAGAGAGAGAAAGAGAACAGAGCTCGGGTTTGAAGAAGCACAAGTACAGAAGATCGAATTCAAGGTAAGAATTGGTGTGTTTAAGATGTTCTTAACTGTTTTATCCTCGGTTGTATGCTTATGTGTGTTTGTGTGTGTACGGGTGTGTTTTTGGTGGGTTTCTAAGCAGTTGGACTCAATTGCAAATGGGTTTGTGAAGAAGTCATAGCTAAAGACTACAAAAGTGAGTTCTAGGACTCTCTTTTTATGTGTTTTTAACTGCTTTGGGGCTGGAATGCATGTATGAACTTTTTATAAAAGTTGGGTTTTATACCCGTATAAGTTTATGTGTGTGATTTCGGGTGGTGTTTGATTATGGGCTATGTATGTGTTTGATGTTGTTATGGTTATGTTTCTAAGGCTTAGAATGTATGATTTAAGCTTAGAACATGATAGGTGATTGTTTGGGGACTGAATTATGATGTTATGTATGACTTAGGCTACTTATGCGCCCAAACAGCAGCTCATGCGCCGAACAGAAATAACTGCCTAAGTGTCCCATGTGCCCAAAACCTCATGCACCCAAATAGTACCCATGCGCTGAGAAATAGGCTGAAATTGACTAAGTGTTCATACGCCCAGATAGCTCATGCGCCTAGGCACTCATGCACCTGCATTAGTGCTCATGCGCCTAGAATAGCCCAGAATAGACGAAGTGTTGCTCATGCACCCCAATAGTGCTGATGCGCCTAAAAATTTCTCATGTGCCTAAGTGTTCCTCATGCGTCTGAAAGCCATGCGCCTGCATAGTGCTCATGCACTTGCATAGTGTTCATGCACCTAAAGACTCAGATTGTTTTTCTGATTTTTGGGAAAAAAGTATAAAGTAGGTGCTTTGACTTGGGAGGTTCACGAGGGCATAGTAACTTGACTTTTCGAAGTCAAAGATGATGTGATGGATGATGTATGATTGGTGCTTATGCATGTCGGTATGTATGATGTATGTTATGCATGTATATTGGTGCCTTGTATGGCGATGTTGTATGTTTATGTTTATGTTTATGTTCCTATTATGTATGTTTATCTTTCCCGTGGTTAAAGTGTTATAGTTGTGAAAGAAATGATAAAATATTATGTAACGTAAAGTGAAAGATAACAAAAGAGGAACATAATGATAGAGTGCATGCATTAATGAAAGAGAAAGTAAAGGAAGGCTTGCAAGCAAAATGTACGGAGGTACACGACTCTAAAATGTTGTAAGCTCAACTGTGTGTGGTTTAGCTAACCCTTAAGGATACATGCAGGGTCCAGTCTTTGTGACTGACCAGTGATATAGTACATGGTTTATAGTGATTACTCACCCCGATGCTAGTGCCAGGCTTTGTGCCTTATGGAAGTCATTTATGATCTTTGGCCCAGTACCCGCTTTGTGCATATGTTTGGGGTATAGCTAATGACACTGATCCGAAAGAGATAAAGCGATAAAGAAAGAAAGTAATGAAGAGTAAAGAAGATAATAATGTTAGTATCTATGTGTATGTACGTTGTGTGATCATGTATGACGGTATAGTATGATTTGAAAGAAATTAAATAATAGTTTTAAATGAAAGTAAAGTATGTTTTACTTTAAAACTATAACTCACTCAGCAATGCTGACTTTTGTGCATTTTCCAGTTGGCAGGTAAGGTTGCTGAGGATGGCACGGGGTGACTACCTGGCTCGTTTTGAGATGGCATCCATTTTTTATAATGCTTTTGTGATGTAATGCAACAAGTGTTTCGTAATTTGATAACGATTTATTATTTTGAAAAAGCTTTTATAATTAAATGGAATGCTTGTTTTAATGTTTTCGCTGCATGTTTTTAGTAAGCTAATATAATTATATGTTTTATGTGCAATGATTGGCTAGCTGTAAGTGTCCCGGGAATAGTACCTTACAAGATATGCAGAATGGAGATCAAGTACAAGTACCTTGATCAAAAGGATGCAGTTTCATTCTTCAACAAAAGGATGGTGTCTAGAATAAAGGAACTTTCAGTTTTAAAGAGTTGATAACAAGTGTCTTAGCCCAATGGCAAGTATTGTTAGATCCAGGAACTATAGGTCTAGATCATTTTGTATAGGCTTAGAACTTTAATCAATATTTGTAATGAACAATTGTAATTCATTATTATGTCGTATGCATTATATATATAAGTTAACCCATGTGTATTGATCTGTGTATGATTGCAGGTACAAACATATACTTGGTCAATTACTAAAATTGACTAAGTGTAAGAAACACATCTATAGAGGAACATAAATGTTCCTCCGTATATATGTTTCTTACAAGTAACTAACATCCGAAGATCATATGCTCGATAAACAATCAACTGGAGTTCAAGTGAATCAGAGTTCAAATGAAGACTCCTGCGGAAGATCAAGATACCTTCGGAAGAAAAATGTACCTTTGGAAGAATAAGACTCCTGCGAAAGAGCAAACATCTATGGAAGGCCATATACCTGCAGAGTCTAAACACTTGTATTTAATAATACAAGTGTTTCAAGTCAACAAGTCGACATGACAGCTGTGCAAATCCAAGAGATTCGGTGTTTCTTCAATAGAAACACACGTGCCTAAAAATATGGATCCTAGGTTTCATATCAAGCTAATGGCAACGACGATGAAAACACACACGATAACAAACAAGCATGACCTTGCTTGAAACGCCTAACACTTGGACACTTTCATGAACCCTCAGTTCGTATGAGAACTGTTTTGGCGCTGGGCTTTCAAAGCTTCTACACTTGGAATATTTTCAACATGGAAAGTCTGGTACTGTTTAGACACATGAGCTTGGTTGAAACACCTTAACACTTAACCAGTTTTTCAAACTTATGACGACTGTTTAGGCGCATGAGTTGGAACCAAAAAGCTCAACACTTGAAAAAAATTTGAAAATTCATCGTACTCCTAAAATGGACTTATGACCACTGTTTAGGTGTATGAGAATCTTTCCATACGCCTAACACTTAGAAAATTCACACCAAATTCACCCAAACCCTAATTTTAAAAATTTTCATTGTTCATCATGAAATTTCAACCTTTGGTCAAAGTTTAACTTTTTGACTATAAAAAATCTTTGACTTTTAATATTTAAAAATTTATTTCTCACTCAAACTTTTACTTTTATTTATCAAATAATTTTCCATCATTTTAATATCAAAATTTTGAAAATTTTCAAAATTACAAAAAATCTCAATTCTCTTATTTTTATTTGCAAGAAGCTTTTCCACTTTTAACTAAATTTGAAAGTTTTTCAACTTCATTTTGAATCATATCAAACACATACATGCTTGTAAAGTTTTAGCATCATCCTTTTCATCCAAACATTTATTTTGATTTTCTTTTTCAAACTTTACTCCTCCTAAACTTTTAAGTTTACAAACTTAGAAGATTATTTTATTGATGAAAATAAAGACAAACCAGTCATTATCAACATGCTTGCACACGGAAAATCAAGCAAAAATCAAATAAAGCAGAATTGAACTCTGCTATATACAAATGAATCACATGCATGTAGTGAGATCATGTTAGTTAAAATCAGCACATTAAAATAGAAGAAATGTGGATAGTCATAGACAGTGATTAAATCCTAATCAGGTGTGTTCCAGGTCAGTATTCCTATAGCAAAGGAGACACTAGATCTAAGGACAGACAATGAGTGCTTTGGTAAAAATATCAACACACTTAAATTTTCATTATTGGATTGATTAAGGTTCGACTAGATATGACATTATGTAACCCACACTTAGACCTAGAGAGTCTGACCCTCGTCAAGGAATGCAAGCAAGCACTTTTACTCAACTTAAAAACCTGACATATATGTATAACCAAATCTCATGTTTAGGTCAATGAGAAAATCATTAGGGTTAAACCATTTGATAATCTATGAGAAAACTACCATGGACGAACATTAGGTAATCTCCTAATTTGTTTTAAACAGAACTAGATAGAGATGATTCATAATGAATCATTGGGAATCCATTTTGGATTTTTGACAGGATTGAGCGCATTGGTATCTTTTGCATCAGGTAAGAGTATCTTAGTCTGTAATTACTTACAATAGGGGATACCTCGTCACTTCAGGTCTATGATGACTTAGAATAGAGAAGTGAATAATATGGTAACAGATCTCATGTTTATTCATATCACCACCAGGTGTGAGATTATGATTTGACAAGCAATCAATCAGAAGTGAACACCACTCATTAGTACTAAGATAGACACACACAAATGCATGATTGATTTAGTTGAATCATAAAAATTTACTTTTTCAGTACATTTGCATGCGTTTACCTACATATCATATCAGATCACGTTTGAAATAATAATCCGTGTTATCAAGGATTTCCTGTGATTATTGTTAGTATGGAATGACTTTATTAACGAGTGAAGTATGCAACTAATTAAAACTGATGTACTTTCATTTCACACATATTGCAATGACATATTCAATTCTAAAATAAGAAATGAACAACTAACTATATTTTTGTATATTCATTTTATATTTTTCTTTCAATTTTTCAATTTTCTTGTTTTGTATTTGCTTTTTCTTTTAGCACACACACAACATATACAATCGAGAAATCAACTTTAATAGTTTCTGTTTTAGTTTGATTATAAAAAGAAAGGAGGGTTATTTTTATTTTGATTTTAAACATGGTTGATAAGACCAATTGACTTGACCAAATTCTCAAATCATCTTGGTAGGAAGGCTTTGGTAAATAGGTCAGCCAATTGTTTTTCAGTTTAAATTTGAATCAAAATGATTAAAACTTTTTTAGAGTTATCTCTAAGAAAATGATATCGAGTTTTGATATGCTTTGTTTTTTAATGTTGGACAAGATTAGTTGTTATAAACATAGGAGCAATGTTATCAATGTATATAGGGGTTTTAAGAAAATTGAACCCATAATCTAGCACTTGGTTTTGTAACCAAAGAATTTGAGAACATCATGCTGAGGCAGCTATGTACATAGCTTTTGCAGTTGAGATTGAAATATTTGTTTGTTTCTTACACTGCCATGAGACTAATATGGACCCAAAAACTAACAACCAATCGTAGGATATTTACAATCTTGGCAACATCCCCCGTAATGACTATCAGTATATCCATGTAACTCGAAGTTTCTTTCATAAGGATACGATAACCATAAAGCTGGTTTTCCTTTGAGATATCTAAATATGTGTTTAAAAGTGATAAGATGAGATCCTTCGGGTCTGATTGATACCTGACATAAAAACAAACAACATATATTATATTAGGTCTAGATGTAGTAAGACATATCAAAGATCCAATCATAGATCTGTATAGAGTTTGGTCAATTGATTGTCCATTCGGATGTGGATCAATCTTGGTATTAACGTCAGTTAGGGTTCTGATATATTGGTAGTCTTGCAGTTTAACTTTTTCAAGAGTTTGTCAACAAATTTCTCTTGATTTATAAAAATCCATTTGCAGACTATTTCACTTGTAACCCGAGGAAAAAAATATTTCTCCCATAGAACTCATTTTGAAATGAGCTTTCATGATCTCTTCAAATTCTGAGCAGAACTTCTGACTTGTAAAACCAAATATGATATCATCCACATACACTTGAACACATAAGAGATCATCAATATCCTTCTTTATGAATAAAGTAATATCAATTTTCCCTCTTGTGTATCCACGTTGGATCAAATGTTGTGACAATGTGTCATACCAAATTCTAGGAGCTTGATGTATACCATACAAAGCTTTACTTAGCTTGTACACCTTGAGGTTGTTTGACATACACATCATTTGTGATTAGTCCATACAAGAAGGCACCTTTTACATCCATTTGGTACTCCTTAAATTTCATATATGAAGCATATGCTAGGAAGAAACAAATTGTTTCAAGTCTTGCAACTGGAGTAAACACTTCATCATAATCAACTCCTTCCTCTGGGTGTAACCTTGTGCAACTAGTCTTGCTTTGTTATGAAGAACAATTCCTTGATCATTTGATTTGTTGCCAATGGTGTTTTCTCCTTTAGAAAAATCCACTCCACACTTCCTGTTTACGGAATTGTAGTAACTCTTCTTGCATAGCCTTTATCCAACTATTATCCTGTAATGCTTCACTGATGTTTTTAGGAACAATTTGGGATAGAAAACACGAGTATAAGCAAATATTTGCTTGCTTTGATTGACTTATCATTGTTCTTTCATTCAAAGGACAATAATCTGTGATATAGACGTTTCTTATGATACATGATGTTGGGATCTCATCTTCTTGAACATTCATATAAAGATTAGTATGGTTAAAGTCGGAAAGCTGATGCAACAGGTTTGAAGAATATCGAGTGAAATTCGAAACTTGAGTCGTTGAGTTGATAAAATAATCAAGCTTATCATTAACATCTACATCTCCAGATATAGATGAAGTTCTAGACTCATGTTGTAGAATTTCAGGTCTATCATTAGGAATAGGTTGTGAAACATTTGAATTTTGAGAAAAAAGATGTTGTTCTTGAGCTTGGTGATCTTGAGATTCAGAATGAAAAATAGGATCTTTTACAAATGAAAAGAATGGATAGTCTGTGCTTGAATCATCTATATCATCAAAATCTGAATCATCACTGAAATAGCCTAGATCTCATACCTCTTTCTTGTTGACACAAGAAAATTCAAAAAGGTTAAAATTGAATGAGTTTGACAAAAAGTCTAAATCAAATAACCCAGTTAGACCATTTACAATTGACGAAAATGAGTCTTCAATGAATTTAACATTGAAAGCTTCAATGATAATATTCGTCCTAAAGTTGTAAACTCTAAATGCATTTGAAACTGATGAATATCCAAGAAAAAATCCATCATCAGATTTTGCTTCAATTTTCCAAGCTAATCATTTGAGTTTAGAATCAAAACTGGACAACCAAAAGATTTAAGAAAATCTATGTTTGGTTTCCAGCCAAACATCAACTCATAAGGAGTTTTTTGTTTATCTTTCATCACTGATGTTCGATTTTGAACAAAACATGGAGTAGATATGGCTACATCCCAGAATGTGATTGGAATCTTTGCATCTACTAACATTGCACGAGCTGCCTCAATCAAAGTTCTATTCTTCCTTTCTGCAACTCTATTTTGTTGTGGAGTTCTAGGGGCACTGAACTGATGAGCGATCCTTTTTCCTTCACAAAACATGTCAACATTAGCGTTTTTAAATTCTGTTCCATTATCACTTCGAATAATTTTTACTTTTTGATCTAGTTGAGTTTCTATATTAATGATAAACTCTTTTAATTATTCAGCCATTTCTGATTTAGAATGTAAAAAAACCCAAGAAAAAATCTTGTAAAGTCATTAATGATAACTAAACAATAAAATTTCTTTCCAATACTTTGCACATTTACTGGACCAAATAGATCCATGTGCAACATCTGTAGAGGCTTGGAATTTGAGTTTATTAGCTTGGACTTATAAGACGTTCTGTGTTGCTTTCCTTTCAAGCATGCTTTATAGTGATCTGATGTAGCAAAATTCTTTGTTGGAATGCCTACTACATGATGTCCTGTAGCAAGCTTGTTTATGTTTTTGAAGTTGGAATGCACAAGACGTCTATGGCTTTCATCATTTGATGCTTGAGCAATTAGGTAAGTTATTTCTGTTAAAGGATCTACTTGAGACATATCTAGCTTGTAGACATCTAGATCATGAACAGCTTTAACAACCATCTATTCCTTGCTAATCTGAAATCTTGGCTTTAAGATATAACAGTAAGAGTCATCAAATAAGGCAGAATATGATTTATCACAAATTTGGGAACGCTTATATGATTAAAGTTCAACTGAGCATAGTAGTTGACTTTATCAAAGTTGATAACCCCATTTGATATCATTCCTTCTCCAGTAAATTTTCCACCTACATCACCTCCAAAAGCTACAAGTGTACCATTTTTTGTCTTAAAGTCTTGAAGTAAGGCATGATTGCATGTCATATGTCAGCTACACCCACTATCAACATACCATGTGTTTATTGGTCTTCTTGGGTGTACCTGCATTTCAAAGAAATTTAAGTTAAGTTATCAACCCAAGCTAATATGTTCATGGGTTTTCCACACTTATCAACACTCGTAAATTGCTTAAAATAGAGTTTGTTCACATTAGGTTTCTTTTAAAATTTTGGATTGTCAATTCCTTTTCTGAAAAATCTTTGATTATATTTACTTTATTTTGACCTTAAAGCATTATCAAGAAATTTTAAACCATCAACTGAAACATTGTTAGAAAAGTTTTGCTTGTTAAATGTTCCATTGTTCATTCTCATAGGTCATGGAATGAAGTTTCCTTCTTTATACCGCTGTGGTCTTATAGTATAATAATCACCATAATCAAAATTGATTCTTCAGAGAGATCTCAAGCCAAAGGAAGGTTGTTGTGATAAACCTTAAAGACCATAGTTTTGATTTCTTGAAATCTTGGATTAACTTATCCATTCCTTGGCAAGTTCTTTCTAAATTAACAATGTTCAGTATAATGATCCCTTTCATCACACAAGGCATAATATTGTTGAAATAACAATCACGGTTGTGTGATTTGTCATATCACAATATGACAGTACTTGTTAAAGTAACATTCAGATGTATTATGATTATACATATCACATATGTCATAGTACCTTTGTAGAGATTTAAACAACTGATGATTAACCCTAGATGTGGATGTCACATTTGATACTTGTTTAGATTTAGGAGTAGTCAAGTTAATTTGTTTTTTTCTGATTTGTGAGTTTGTGCTTTTGATTTTTAGGTTTTTGCTTTTGAACATTTACACAATTCTTTGACTCCTTAGACAAAAATCTTTTGTTGACAGCGAAAGACTTATGACCTGAACCTATTTTCATATCAGAGTTAGATTTGATCTTTGGTATTGATGTCATTTCAAGGATTGTGTTCATGTCAAAAGTTCCTGCTCACAGAAACTTCACAGGTTTAAATTGATTTGATTGATTGTTTCTTTCATTTTGAGAACTTTTAGCTTTAGCAGTTGTTTTTCTCCTTCTTTGATTTCTTGTTTTTGATGATATTTTGTTGTTTTGTGGTTGAATTGAATCTTAAGAATATTCTTTTTCAGAAACTTTAAGTTTTTGATCATTTTGGTTTGATTCATAGGAACTTGAATCATCAGAATATTAAGTATCTGATTTTAATTTCTCTTCTCTAGTTTACCATTCTTCTTGTCATTGATTTTAGTGACTTCTTCAACACATTGTTCATGTTCACATTTTTCAATAACATATTCATTTGATTCTTTTGGGACAAACAACTTCTTTTTCTTTGGTTGAGGTACATAAGATTTAAATTTATTAGATGACCATTTTTTATATTTTCTAAGTCTTTCTCCTCAAATATGTCAATATTTATCTTTTCAAATTCACTTTCTTCAGTATATTGCACATTCTTTTTCTTTTCATGAAAGGCTTTGGACTTTGCTTTATTCTCAGGTGAGTGATCAAGAGCATTAAAGTTCTCTAGCAAGGTATTTGATTGTTGATACATATGTACCTAGTTTACGATCTTAATGTAATATGTTTGTCATGTTCTAAATGTAATGAAACGAATGAGTTGAATGAAACATAATATGTGGTTGTTGCTCTTAATGTTTAATGTTTCAGTGTATGTTTTAATGTTTATTATTTATTAACGCATATGAACCAACTATATAGGTTTGAGGTGGTTTGAATAGATCTTAGTCAAGTAATGATTGAGAAACTTATTCAAACTTAGTCGTATGAAGTTTTCATGTGAATGGACCATGCTAATGGGTGATACGCATGAATACTTCATTCTAAGGACCAGTCGCACGACTGAACCCAAAGATTAGATCAGTCGCACGACTGAGACATACGGATGACTCAATCGCACGATTGAACCTTCAGTCGTGTGATTGACAGGATCAGCGATCACAAGTTTGATGTATTAGAGTTCAAGGCAGCGGAATAAGAATAGGAATTAGACAAATTGTAGCAAGAAGTCGATGCTTGTATGCATTAAGAGCACATACGGTTATAGCGAGAGAATATATTTCTGATTCAAGGAATGTTTATAGATATGGAATGTTTCTAATCAAATCATTCATTCATTCACGTCATTCCACACAATTACAATAGGTTGTCACTCCTTATATAGAGTGCAACAAACACTGCTGTTATCACGGAAAGTGACAACTGGCAGATCTAATACAAAATTAACTAACTCTTAACAAACTACTGAAATGTTCACAACTACTGAGAACATATCAGAGTGTTAAGTACAAAATATAAAACTACAGAAACTACAACGACTGAAGAACAAGCTCTTCAGTTGTTTTACAAAACTACTGAAATATAAAACTACTGAAACTAGAAATATAAAACTACTGATATCACAACTACTGAAGAAGTACTCTTCAGCAGTTGTGACAAACTACTGACGCTTCAGTACTTGATCTTCAGACTTTGACCTTCAGATGTTTCATCAGCTGATGACTTCAGTAGATATTATCAGCTGATGTCTTCAGTCTTTGTCTTCAGACTTGGTACATCAGTTGTTGATCTTCAGCACTTGTAAACTCTTCAGCTGTTGTACTTCAGTACTTTGGTCTTTCAGCTTCAGCACTTGTGTTCTTCAGCTGTTGTACTTTAGTACTTTAGTTCTTCAGCTGTTGGAATCTTCAGCACTTGATCTTCAACTGTTGAAGTCTTCAGCACTTGTCAAACTGCTGATGAGGCTTTCAGCAGTTGTTGTGATACCATGTGGGACTTAGAGGTTTTTTGATCTTGGCTCATTGGTTCTTTTGGTCCAACAAACTCTCCCTGAACCAATGCAGCCAAAACCTCTAAATTATTCGTTGTCCCACTTATTGTTGGCAAAGTGTTGGTCTTTTTCCTTCTTGATCAGTAGAGAAGATGACCCATGTAAGCTCCGGCCTGGGAAGAAACCTCAAATATTTGTTTGGCAGGGTATGAATGGGAACTCTGTTTTGGGGAACTAGACACAGAGTTGTTATCCCATTCATGAGATTTACTTCCCCATAATGAGTCTGTACGACTCTCTTGTGTAGGCCTCAAGGAATGTGATTTGTTCCTCCATGGTTAGCTCTTCAGCACCTCCTTCAAACAATGATTCAGGCCCATAATACTCAGACAGGTATTTGGCCTGTTTCCCATTCTTTAGCTCCACAGTTGTTATTATTCTGTAAGCAAACTCATCCGGGTGATTACCCTCTAGGAACAACTGGAGCTCATTTTTCCTGACTTCCTCAAGTCTCTTGTAAACTAACCCCTTTTTCACTATTTTGTTTTCCTGCATCTTCTGAGGGGTTAGATTAGCGTTGTAGGCTTTCTTGAAGTCTTCTAGGATTTCCCAGGGTGAAACTACAAAGACCAGATAGATCACTTCATCTACGATCTTTTTCACCTGGCCAATGTATCTCTGAGGTATATTTTTCTTATGAATTCTGTGAGAGACCCTGGGATCAGGCCAAATCCTCACTCTTTCCTTTTGATATTGAAAGGTATGCCTGAGAGTGTAAAGTCTGAGGGCTTGCTTCTTCATATTGATGATAGAAGATGTGGCTGCATAAGCTTTGTCAACTCTCTTCAGCCATTCCTCATCATGCTGTTTATGAAGCTCTTCTTCTTCTAGCTTCACTTTAACCATTTGTCTCTGGACTTCAGGAGTAATTGCTGAGGAGTGACTTGTGGCCTTAGGCAACTGAGTCACAGCTGAGAGTGGCAGCTTATCTTCATCATCTTCTTCATCATCTTCTAGCCTCAATATCCTTCTCTTCTTCTTCAAGGGTATATCATCGGCTATGGGTTTTGAGGGTAAGGGAGTTGGTTTGGTGGGTTGTGTTTTGGGTGGTTTTGGTGTGGGAATGTTTACAGGCTGTTCTAGCATTCTGGAGGTGAGTGTGGCTTTTGATTGCTTGGCTAGCTCAGTCTTGCTCCCAGCACCCGCTTCATTTAAAGCTTCAATAACAAGCCCCTTAGTATATGCTTCAGACGAACAGATCTTGGTGGTGATTGCCAAGATACTGTCCCTGGACCAAGCTTTGATTTCGATCAATGATCTTCCAAGATATTTTGCAATAAATCTAATCATGATCTCAAGCCTTTCTCTTTCTAACACTTCATAACTTGCCCATCTATTCTGGATTTCTTCAATCTCTAATCGTCGAATCTCAGAGTCAAGTTTATTGGTGTCATGGCCTTGCCTAAACAGCTGATCAATGATGTTGTCCATTGATCTGCTGTGTTCGGCATCAGCCTCTTTTATCAGTAGCTCCAAGGCTTTATCTTCAGCAATGTGATCATCAGCACCTTTCTTTCTCTTGTAGGTGAGCAGTGGTTGCTGTTCTTTCTCCTCCTTTTGAGCTTGCTTCGCTTCCTTCTTTTCCTTGGATCTTTTCCTCTTCTTTTCTTTCACTGCAGGACTCTCCCCCTTTTTGGATGCATTGGAGGGAGGGGTTTGTACCGCAGAAAGAGTCTTTTGGACAGCAGCATCAATCAGGGGCTGTAAAGTGGAGGAAAGCCTCTCATCAATGGCTTTAGTCACAAGATCGGTGATTATGGGTGTGATGAGAGGGAGAGAATTTTGAAGTACGGCGCCTATTTGCTCAGGAGGGTTCTGTTCCTGAGAAGTAGGGCCTGAAGCAGAGGCAGGTGGTTGAGTTTGGAGTGGCTCAGTGTTTGGGGAACCTTCAAGTGAAGGTGCCATCTGTGGGTGGGTAGAGTCAGATGGTCTTTCTCCTTGGGAGAGTTGATCAAGTAGGTTTTGCAGCCTACTGACTTTCTCTTCAAGGATTGTGTTCTGGGCAAGAACATCATAGAAAAAGCCCAGGTCATCATCAGCCGAACCTAAATCATCTGACCTCCTGCTTAGAGCAGGATTTACATGCACTGGGTGTAGACCAGTTGGTGCATGTGCCCCTTGTGCTTGGTACTGGGGACTTCCAGCCTCAGGACAGTGTCCATCATCAGCTGTTGCCTCTAGTGAGGTCTTAGCAATGTTACCAGCCTCATTCGGATCATTTGCTGAGTCAGAGGAGGTGGCAGCCTCACTAGATATTCTAAGTTCCTTGTCTACACCAGGAGATAGAAGTGGTAAACCCCTATGCTGTGGGTTCTCAAGTGCACTGTGTTCCTCCCCCTCAATTGTAGAGGTATTCCTAGTAGTAAGTGGTTTCTGGGGAGGGGGTGAGGAGTGCAGTTGAGTCAGCACTTGTGCAACTATTAAAGTTGGGCTGTGAGGGGCGGTGTTTGGGGTGAAGGGATAGAAGCAGTGGCACCGGGGGAGGTTGGTGCTCTTGAATGGCAATCTCCTCAAGTGAGGAAGATCCTAGATATGTAGGTACCCCTTTTGTGGTTGTTGCAGGCTCCTGTTGAGAGGAAGCCTGAGCGGCTATGGCTGGAAGAGTCATTGTATCCACTAGGGGTTTGGACTAGTGGATATATCCTGCGTTTGTGTTGCAGGGGCTTCCTCAGGGGACTCAATTCCCTGAGTAGCCGTTTTGGGTTTCTTTTTGGTGGGTTGGTGGGGACTTTTGATTTGGAGGTTGTGGCTGTGGGTTCCAGCTGCGTGGGTTTTCGCAGCTTGGCAGCCATTTTAAGTGTCTGGTCAGAGTTGTGCCGGGGGTTTGTACCGCAGAAAGAGTCTTTTGGACAGCAGCATCAATCAGGGGCTGTAAAGTGGAGGAAAGCCTCTCATCAATGGCTTTAGTCACAAGATCGGTGATTATGGGTGTGATGAGAGGGAGAGAATTTTGAAGTACGGCGCCTATTTGCTCAGGAGGGTTCTGTTCCTGAGAAGTAGGGCCAGAAGCAGAGGCAGGTGGTTGAGTTTGGAGTGGCTCAGTGTTGGGGACCTTCAAGTGAAGGTGCCATCTGTGGGTGGGTAGAGTCAGATGGTCTTTCTCCTTGGGAGAGTTGATCAAGTAGGTTTTGCAGCCTACTGACTTTCTCTTCAAGGATTGTGTTCTGGGCAAGAACATCATAGAAAAACCCAGGTCATCATCAGCCGAACCTAAATCATCTGACCTCCTGCTTAGAGCAGGATTTACATGCACTGGGTGTAGACCAGTTGGTGCATGTGCCCCTTGTGCTTGGTACTGGGGACTTCCAGCCTCAGGACAGTGTCCATCATCAGCTGTTGCCTCTAGTGAGGTCTTAGCAATGTTACCAGCCTCATTCGGATCATTTGCTGAGTCAGAGGAGGTGGCAGCCTCACTAGATATTCTAGTTCCTTGTCTACACCAGGAGATAGAAGTGGTAAACCCCTATGCTGTGGGTTCTCAAGTGCACTGTGTTCCTCCCCCTCAATTGTAGAGGTATTCCTAGTAGTAAGTGGTTTCTGGGGAGGGGGTGAGGAGTGCAGTTGAGTCAGCACTTGTGCAACTATTAAAGTTGGGCTGTGAGGGGCGGTTGTTTGGGGTGAAGGGATAGAAGCAGTGTGCACCGGGGGAGGTTGGTGCTCTTGAATGGCAATCCCCTCAAGTGAGGAAGATCCTAGATATGTAGGTACCCCTTTTGTGGTTGTTGCAGGCTCCTGTTGAGAGGAAGCCTGAGCGGCTATGGCTGGAAGAGTCATTGTATCCACTAGGGGGTTTGGACTAGTGGATATATCCTGCGTTTGTGTTGCAGGGGCTTCCTCAGGGGACTCAATTCCCTGAGTAGCCGTTTTGGGTTTCTTTTTGGTGGGTTTGGTGGGGACTTTTGATTTGGAGGTTGTGGCTGTGGGTTCCAGCTGCGTGGGTTTTCGCAGCTTGGCAGCCATTTTAGTGTCTGGTCAGAGTTGTGCCGGGAGTATACTTCTGGCAGAACTGCCGTAGCAGGGACTCCCAAGCCAACAAGTCCCTCAGCATTAAGCTGGTTTGTAATGATGGCCATTATGAACCGTGGATATAGTATCCAACGGTTGGCAGTGAGTTTTTGAGCCATGTCTTTGAGCTCCAAAAATATTATTTCTGAAAAGTTTAGTGGTTGTTGCTCAAGAATAGAATACATTACCTGCTGCCATTTTGTCGACATTTGATCCCAAGACGACGTCTTAGGGGCCAAACATACATTCACCATGTGAAAAATTAGGCGCTCAGCGTCATTAAAGTGTTTCTTCATGATAGTGGAGGCACTGAGATCGCCTTGATATCCATGTTGGGCAAAGGATAGATCTGTGGTGCCCTTCGGATATCCAGCAGGAGAACTAGCATCATTCAGATGAAGAATTTGGCGGATTACTGCAGGAGTGATGACTACTTCTTTGTTGTTGACGACCGACTGGAGAGATGGTGTCTTGTTCTCCCCAGTGGTAATAGTAACGTTCATCCAAAATTGTTGAAGGGATTCGGCATGTAGTATGGGATTCAGAGAAATGCCGTATTGTATTGGGACTGAACATAAGATCGATAGCAGTATCGAACTTAGTCCAGATGGGCGATTTAGTGAGGTAGGCACACAGTTGTGTCGCGGTTTAATTTGCATGGACGCCATTGAGAAAGGGAAGGTTTTGGAGAGGAACGTTAGGTTTGAAGAAGATGAAGCATTGAGAGCTTAGGTCAGGATATTTATAGGGTACGGGTAAGAAAACGACTGAAGGATGTGGTATTAGTCATCAGTAGTTTTAAACGACCGTTGACATGGTATTATCCTTTCAGATGTTGAAACAGCTGAAGTCGTGGTGTTAGGCATCAGAAGTTAGAAAACTACTGAAGACCGTGGTTTTGACTTAAGATGATTGAAACAACTGAGGACTGGTGTTTGTCATCAGTAGTTATGAAACTACTGAGGACAGTGGTTTTGTCATCAGCTGTTGTAAACAACTGAAGACTGGTATTAGTCATCAGTAGTTATAAAACTACTGAAGACAGTGGTTTTGCTTCAGTTGTTTAGAATGAAACAGCAGTCGTACAAACGACTGAAGAGAAAGTTCTCTTCAGCTGTTTTCGTCAATTCTTAGCTTTTCAACTGTTTCATACTGTCCTCAACACATTCATCAGCCTTTTTGGCTGAGTTCAGTTGTTTCATAGGACATCAGACTTATCTGTTTTTTTTTTTTTTTTTTTTTTACTGATTGCAGTAGTTGTAACTGCATCAGTAGTTGTAACTACGTCAGTAGTTTAGAACAGATGAAGTACTGCAGTACTTGTGAGACATTTAGCCTTCAGTAGTTATAGAAACTGCTGAGGGTAAAAGAGCTCATCAGTACTTATATGTGACATAGTTACTAATGATCATCAGTACTTATTACTAAGATCATCAGTAGTTGTCATTTATTCTAGCTGCAGCATACCAAGCCTTAACGCCAGGTTTTGGAAAGTTGAACTATCCAAAGGCTTAGTAAAATGTCTGCAAGCTCATCAGCACTAGGCACAAACTTAGGATCAATCAGACCTTTTTCAAACAATCCTTATAAAATGATGTCTGATCTCTATATGTTTGGTCCTAGAGTGCTGGACTGGATTTTTGACAATGCAAAGAGCCGAAGCACTATCCATTAACAATGGAGTCTTAGTCTCTGTAATGCCATAGTCCAAAAGTTGGTTTTGAAGCCAGAGTACCTGAGATGTACAACTTGCAACAGCAATGTACTCTGCTTCAGCAGTAGATGTAGCAACTGAGGTCTGTTTCTTGCTCTGCCAAGAAATCAAGCAGTTGCCTAGGAATTGACATCCACCAGAAGTTGATTTCCTGGTCAACTTACACCCTGCATAGTCACTGTCAAAAAAGCAACTAATTTACCAGAATGTCCAGTACAATACCATAAACCTAGAGATGGAGTGCCTTGCAGATATCTAAAGATCCTCTTGACTGCAATCAGATGAGACTCTTTAGGTGCAGCCTGAAATCTAGCACAAACACATGTAGCAAACATAATATCTGGTCTAGAAGCTGTTAAGTACATCAAGGACCCAATCATAATCTGTAAAGTGTCTCATCAACCACTTTACCTTTCTGATCTGTATCCAGTTGTGTGGTGCTGCACATGGGGGTAGAACAGGGCTTACAATTTTGTAAATCAAACTTTTGCAAAAGATCTTTTGTGTATTTGGACTGATGAATGAAAATTCCATCAGCCTTTTGTTTGATTTGCAACCCCAGAAAGAACTGTAATTCTCCCATGCCACTCATTTCAAACTTCTGTTGCATCAACTTTGTAAAGGCATCACACAACTTTGGATCAGAGGATGCAAAAATGATATCATCTACATAAATTTGAACAAGTAGATTATGCTGTCCAGCTTTCTTAATGAATAAAGTCTTATCTATGGAGCCTCTAGTGAAATTGTTTTCCAGAAGAAAGTTTGATAATGTCTCATACCAGGCTCTAGGAGCTTGTTTTAACCCATAAAGAGCCTTATCAAGCTTATACACCCAATTAGGATGTTTATTGTCCTCAAAGCCTGGAGGTTGACATACATAAACCTCTTCTTTAATTTTTCCATACAAAAATGCACTTTTGACATCCATTTGAAAAACTTTAAGATTTTGAGAAGCAGCATAGGCTAAAAACAATCGAATTGCTTCCAGTCTGGCTACAGGGGCAAAGGTTTCATCATAATCAATACCTTCTTCTTGTGCAAACCCCTGAACAACCAGTCTGGCCTTGTTCTTAACAATAAGCCCATTTTCATCAGTTTTGTTCCTAAACACCCATTTAGTGCCTATTGCACACTTACCTGGAGGTAGAGGAACCAGTTCCCACACTTGCTGTTTCTTGAACTGAAGAAGCTCAAGCTGCATGGCATCAACCCATCCATTGTCCTTTAAAGCAATGTGATAATTCTTTGGCTCTTGCTGACTGATGAAGAGAGCATAGAAGCAGAAATTTGACAATTGACTTCTTGTTGATACACCAGCAGTGATATCACCAATGATTGAGACATAGGGTGATTCTTCAGATCTTGATACACAATGAGATCTGTGCAAGTGTTTGTAGCAGGCTCAGCAGTAACAGATGGTGATGGTGAATCATTTCCTTGAAACCAATCAGGGATGGTAATTCAAAAGAAGTTGAATTCGAAGAGATCTCATCAGCATTTGTTGTGGATGGTGCTACTGGAGCTACAGGAACATCAGGTCTAGCTGAATCAGACAGCTGATCACTAAACTTGAAGAGGTGAGTACTGCAATCATCATCATCATCAGCAGTACCACCGGGTGGTGAACTGTTGACAGGAGCAACAGCAGGAGTTGATGAGGAACATATTGCAGTATGTCCAAATCAAATAACTCCACAGGGCTTTGTGGAATCTTGTCCTTTGGAGATTCATTGAACATAACATGTAGAGTTTCTTCAACCATCTTTGTTCGGTTGGTTGAAGACTCTGTATGCCTTACAAGTAGATGAATAACCAACAAAATACCCTGCATCCACCTTAGGATCAAACTTATGGAGTTGATCCTTTGTGTTGAGAATAAAACAGGGACCCAAATGCTTTGAAAAATGAAATCAGAGGAGCCAAATGATGGAGAACTTCATATGGAGTCTTCATCAACCCTTGATTTACTAAAACTCTATTTGCACATAGCAAGCTGTGTTGACAGCTTCAGCCCAAAAGGTCAGTGGCAAACCTGAGTCGGCCAGCATGGACCTTGCAGCTTCAATGAGAGTCCTGTTCTTTCTCTCCACTACTCCATTTTGTTCTGGAGTCCTTGGGATGCTAAACTGCCTTTTGATCCCCTTGGAAAGATAGAAGTCATCAAGTGTATGATTTCTGAACTCAGTTCCATTGTCACTCCTAATACACTTGACTGGAAGAGAATACTGCTTCTCAATATACAACACAAAGTGAATGATCTTCTGAGCAGCCTCATCCTTTGAATGTAGAAAGAAAGTCCATACAAATCTAGAGTAATCATCCACAATTACCAGACAGTATTTCTTCTTTGCCATGCTCATTACTCTCACAGGACCAAATAGATCCATATGCAGTAATTGCAAGCAGGCAGTGGACTTAGGCACTTCAATAGGAGGGAATGAGACTTTGTGCTGTTTTCCTTTTAAACAAGCAGTGAGGTTTCATCACAGTGGAACTCCTTTATTGGTAAGCCTCTGACTAAACTATTGTGGGTAAGCTGATTCATGTTTTTGAGATTAACATGACCAAGCCTTCTGTGCCACAGTTTAGATTCTTGAGAAGAGGCTTTGGAAAATAGGCAAGGATTGCCTTTGAGATCTATTTTCTTGAAAGATCTAAGGCATATACTCTTCCTATCCTGTTAGCTCTCAGGAGAGTGTGATCATCCAACACCTTGTCAATCAAGTGCAAAACATTGGATGACAGAATCCTACAGTTTTGACTGGTGAAAAGAGCAACATGGCCTTTATCACACATTTGACTGACACTCAAGAGATTGTACTTGACATTTTCCACATCATTAACATCATCAAATTTGATTTCTCCATTGGAGAGAAGCCCTTACCTATGATGTAACCCCTAGCATCATTGCCAAAAGAAACAAATCCCTTTTTTCCTTGAGAGTAGTCATGAAGAAGAGAGCTATTCCCAGTCATGTGCATAGATCCCCCACTGTCTACATACCAGATGCTACTTTGGCATGTTGAAGAACCCTGCAATAATAAACAATCAGTTAGTTTTAGAGACCCAAACCTTTTTGGTTTTGGGCCTGGTCTCATCAATAGATGTTAAACTAACAGGTTTATCTGAAACAACAGCCTGAGAGGAGAAGATGGTGTAGAAGAGGAGTCCTTTGGCATGGACCTCCTTTTCTGTGGTTTCAACATAGGAGCATCTAGTTGGTTAACTCTACCCAACAGATGTTGAACCATCATAACCAGCTGTGTCTGATTTTGTGACAAAGCTTTCAGCTCATCAGACACATTGCCAGTGGAGTTTGATAAGTTCCTATGTTCCCTTCTTCTTCTGAGCATTCTCAGCTGTCACCTGTTTAACCCCTTCCTTTTTGGATTTCTTTGAGGACTTAAGGGTTACAGGATTTGATGTTGCTGACACAAATGTGGTCTCAAACTCAGTTTTCATTTTTACCATTTTCTCATTGATTTCTTCTTTTTGTTTGAGTTTGGAACCTCTTTTGTACCAACAATCATCTGTAAGATGATTGAACAAACCACATACTTCACATGGTTTCTTCTTCATCTTAGGTTGATCATCAACTAAAGAGGGTGAAGCAACTGAAGACTTGTTCTTCAATGCTTTGGAAGCATTGTTTGCTTTCTTGACTACCTCTTTAGTAGACTTCAAACTCTTTCTACTGGCAGTTTTCTTCTCTTCAGTACTGACAGCAGTTGAAGTTTGAACTTTAGGTGTTAAATCCTGCTCTCTAGTCCTTTCAGGACCTTCAGAATTAACTCCTGAGTTGATCAACTCATTGATCATGTGAGTGTCAGCATTGAACCATCAACATCAGCTGATAAGTTCAAAGAGGGCTTGATGCTGACTACTTCTGATTGTGCTGTAACAGAAGGTAGATCACATGATGTGATGGATTGGTTATCACTCTCACCATCAGATTCTACCTCTGCTCTTGGGGTAAAATCTGTAGGTGGAGCAGTGTGATTGTAACCAATTCCAAACTTCACATTGGAAGCAGATTGCTTACTAAGAAGCATTTCAAAACCTTTGCATGATTGTACCCATCTATCACACTCTACCTGGGTAACTGCAAGGGTTTCTTTGAGATCTTTGTACTTCTCTAGAAGTACCTCTTCTCTAGCCTTATCATCAATTATTTGGCAATTCAGTTTATAAATCTCATCATTTTTATCTTTAAGCACAGACTCAAACTCAGCTTTGTTTTTGGAAATTATTTGTTCTAGCTCAATGTTCTTATTAATTAGAGCTACATTTGCTTCTCTAATGGAAGCAAATGCTGCTATGCATGGTTCAGAACATAATTTGGCTTTTGCCTCAGAGGATACCTGTGATACCTGAGGTGTAGAGGCATTGGAAAATGAAGTATCAGCAGACTCCAAAGCCATAAGAGCTAGATTCCCAAAAGGACTGTCACCACCATGTTGACCAGCACCTGAGAACAGTTGGTCATGACCAGACATGTCTCTGGTAAACTGCTCCAGTCAACCACTCCTGGGGTGAAGAAGCTGTGTTGTTGAGGTTGAGTTGTTGATGAGATTGGGATGGCTGAGGTTCTGGTAGTGCATGAGGTTGTGGTGCCATAGGAACTTGAACTTGATTTGACTGTGGCATGTAATAGCAAGGGTACGGATATGGCATTTGACCCTGAGGAACAAAATATGCCGGAGATTGTTGTTGAGGATGATGACTAGAAGTGACAGGATGTTGCCCTCTGTGTTGTTGACTATTGCCAGGAAAAGTCACAAAGGGTGCAGTGGAGTTAGATCCAGTTGATCTGCACTCTCTTGCAAAGTGTCCAAGCCTTTGGCATTTGTGACACCTCAACTTGCTCTTGTCAAAACCAACTTTGGTTTTGCCAGAGAGTCCTGGGAATTTTCTTCCAGTTCTTTTATAGAACTTCTGAGATCTGATATTTATCAGGGCCATTTGGCTCAAATATCCATCTCCTCTAAGTCATCATCAGCAATCCCCTTGAGATCATCCATAATGAAGCATAGATTGTCATTATTACACCCAGTATACTGACCATCAACACTCACAAATGCAGAATCAGAAGTGCTTGAAGAGAAATTAATATGCTCATCATACTGGCATTCAGATGAAGCATATTCTGACTCATGACCCACCAAGGCAGTGTTGCCTGGTACAAAGTCTTCAGTGAGCTTTCCAGATGAAGACAACTTTCTTCTGTCTATCTCTCTCTCAAACGTGAGCAGTTTCCCATGGAGTTGGGTGAGAGATAGTTTGTCAAACTTGCACTGGAGCGTAGGACAATAGTATATGTGTCCCATCTCTCAGGCAGTAATCTGAGAAATCTGTTATTCATCTGAATATTGTGTACTCAAGTTTGACCATTTTTAGTTCAGAGATCAAACAAGAGAACCGCTCATATTGCTGAGTCAGTGTCTCACCCTTTCTATGAGAGAATGTCTCATATTGTTGGGCAAGAATTTCTCTATTATTTGCCAAGACCTCATCTGTTCCTCCAAATTGTTCTTTCAAGGCATTCCAGAGGTCATGGGCAGTTTCATGATGCATTAGCCCAGAATAGATTTCATTTGGCAGTGCCATGGCCAGAATTCCATGGGCTTTAGCATCAATTTCAAGCAACTTCTTATCCTCATCTGAGTATTGCTCCCTCCTCTTCGGAACCATTTGATTGGTTTCCGGGTTATTCACCATAGGCTTGTGTGAACCATGTACCACTGATGTCCAACAACCTGCGCTGTTAACAGACAGGTGATGGAGCATACGTCTTTGCCATATGTTATACTCATTCCTAACCAGCATTGGTGGCTTGGTTGAGGAACCAGTATTGTGAGGATCATTGGAGAGAGTGGTCATTTTCAGTTCAAAAAAAATTTAATTCAAGCTTTTAAAAGTTTTAAACAGACCACAACAAACTCAATAAAACCAAGAGAAGATCTCAGGATGAATGACCAGAAATACAGAAAATTCAATCTCTATAACCGTTTCTTGCAAAAAACAAAAGCTAATTCAATCAAACTTAGATCTGGAATAGCAGTTTCAATGATCAATTATTAGATCGATCAATGATTAACCCGCTCTGATACCATTTGACAGGATCAGCGATCACAAGTTTGATGTATTAGAGTTCAAGGCAGCGGAATAAGAATAGGAATTAGACAAATTGTAGCAAGAAGTCGATGCTTGTATGCATTAAGAGCACATACGGTTATAGCGAGAGAATATATTTCTGATTCAAGGAATGTTTATAGATATGGAATGTTTCTAATCAAATCATTCATTCATTCACGTCTTCCACACAATTACAATAGGTTGTCACTCCTTATATAGAGTGCAACAAACACTGCTGTTATCACGGAAAGTGACAACTGGCAGATCTAATACAAAATTAACTAACTCTTAACAAACTACTGAAATGTTCACAACTACTGAGAACATATCAGAGTGTTAAGTACAAAATATAAAAACTACAGAAACTACAACGACTGAAGAACAAGCTCTTCAGTTGTTTTACAAAACTACTGAAATATAAAACTACTGAAACTAGAAATATAAAACTACTGATATCACAACTACTGAAGAAGTACTCTTCAGCAGTTGTGACAAACTACTGACGCTTCAGTACTTGATCTTCAGACTTTGACCTTCAGATGTTTCATCAGCTGATGACTTCAGTAGATATTATCAGCTGATGTCTTCAGTCTTTGTCTTCAGACTTTGTACATCAGTTGTTGATCTTCAGCACTTGTAAACTCTTCAGCTGTTGTACTTCAGTACTTTGGTCTTTCAGCTTCAGCACTTGTGTTCTTCAGCTGTTGTACTTCAGTACTTTAGTTCTTCAGCTGTTGGAATCTTCAGCACTTGATCTTCAACTGTTGAAGTCTTCAGCACTTGTCAAACTGCTGATGAGGCTTTCAGCAGTCGTTGTGATACCATGTGGGACTTAGAGGTTTTCTGATCTTGGCTCACTGGTTCTTTTGGTCCAACAGTGATCGACTCAGTCGCATGCTTTAGTCGCACGACTGAACCATGCTAATGGTCCAGTCATACGATTGACTAACCCTAACCTATAAATACCACTTAATTCGTGGAAAAACGTAAGAATTTCAATATTTCGACTCCTACTCGTACCCTAGCCGTCCAGAATGCCCAAGAAAGCCAGTCCAAGTTCATAGATTGTTCTTGATCGATTCCTATTCGTTCTTAACATTTAGTTTATTCTTATATCGATCGGGTTAACGTTCTCACTGATTGGATCGCCAATCAAATAGGATTCTGCACTATTTGAGTTGGTATACATGTAAATCAGTTAGTACTCCGTCCGTACACGGTCCCTAACAAGTGGTATAAGAGCATTGGCTCTTGATTTACATGTGATTCGATCGATTTTGATATAAAAATCATGGTTTTCACTCAAAAATGCAATCTTTTTGTGTCAAACAGTGTTTTGGACGTCTCCAGGTAAAAAGTTACGTTTTTCGGCATTCGATCGATTGAGCTGTCCGCATTTGTTCATTCGCACGTCTGAGCCAACTGCATGTTCAATCACACAAAGTGTTCAATCGCATTCCTTCAGTCGCACAAGTACACCAGTTTGTTCTAAAGTTCAAAGTCGATAGTAATGGAGGATCGATATTCAGCGTTCACGGCAAGGAGGGATTCAAGGATCCAGAATCTATTTCTTCTAGAAAATGAAGTTGGAAATCATAATAAACCACCTAAGCTCATAACGTTAGATGATTACCCTTAATGGAAGCAAAGATTTGAAATCTACTTAAATAGAGTAGATCCCAATCTGTGGGAGTTGATAGAGACAGGGTATAGCATGCCAGTAGGTGTAGATGGAGTCAAACTTACCTTAGGCAGCATGACCGATGGACAAAAGGTGAAATACAATGCTGAGAAGAAAGAATGTGCATTGCTAACTGGGTCAATTCCTAAGGACATCTTCCATCAATTTTCTATGAACAAGCAAGCAAAGAAGTTGTGCGATGCATTGGAAAAACTGTATGACGGGAATGCGTCATTAAAATCTCTAGAGGCAAAAGCGTTGAAGAGGACTTCGACAACTTCTCGTCAATGGGTAAGGAGAGCTTGGATGACATCATCGATCGGTTCTACCATTTGATGAGTGAGCTGCCACTCATGGAGTTACAACGTCTATGGAAGACAAGGTGTCGAACTTTGCAGATGGGTTGCCAGAGAAGTAAGTTTCCTTTGTCTCCAACCTCAAACAGAATGATATGCTGGCAAAGTTAGATATCAATGATTTCACTCTAAAGCTGGGAAAGGAAGAGTTAAGGATGAAGTACAGGGTCCAAAAGTCCTCATATGATCAGAATCCAGCATTGTACAACTCAACTCCACAAGCCAAAATGTCTGTAGCACCACTTCAAACGGCATTTCTGTCGAGTTCATCTGGTTCATCTCAAGCTACCACTTCAGGATCTAACATGTCAGGGTCATCTTGTACCCAATATATAGTACCTGAAGCCAATGTTACAAAACTGAAGACCGAGAATCTCGGGAATGTGACAGTAGAGGTAGCAAAGGAGCACATGGATCTCTTAGCAGCTGTCGTTCACTCTTATGATGGACTAGTTGCTGGGAAAATTGGAAACTGGCATCTGGCAGATGAGGACTACGAGTAGGTAGATGAGATAGAAGTGGAGAGAATGGGCATCATGTGGGCCTTAGCAAGTGCTGTCCGGAGAACTAAGAAGTTTGTCAAGAAGACCGGACAAAATTTGATTGCAAATAAGGACACAACTTTTGGTTTTGACAAGACCAAAGTTACCTACTTCAACTGTGGGGAAAAAGGGCACTTCAAACGTGAATATGTGAAGCCAAAGAAGACAGGAAATGGGAATCCATTCTCATCTTTCAACTGTCAAGATAAACCCACAAGCATTCTTACTTCATCAAGCAAGGATCCTAAGGCCTTGACTGCTCAGGATGACAAAGGACAAGATTGGAGCTTTCGGTTTGTGTCTCCGGGAGAATCCAACATTGCTAGTGTTGAGGATTTAGATGACGACTCAGCAAACGAAGGTAATATTACAGTAGAACTCGTGATGTCAAATATTGAAGAAACTACAACTGTGGTTGATCACCTACCTGAGGAAAGGACAAGTTCAACAAGTTCAGAATCACCAAAACCAGAAAAGTCAGACTCTACTTTGATGGTTGATTTAACCGCACCCTCTCAGGTAAGTACTACAGATCAATAATTTAATAATCATGCTTATGTTGAATGTAAAAAATTTAGGGAAAGCATTGATTTGAAATTTTCTAGGTTATTAGATCATAATGATAGCTTAGTAAAGGACTTGCAACTGTGCACAGAAGCAAATAGCGTTTTAAAACAAAATGTGCACAGTTAAAAGAAAAGATAGAACTTTTAAATAAACAACTTAGGGAAACTAAAGTTGTAGCTTTTAACCAAGCTAATGACATTAAGTTCTATCTAAACACCCTAGAAGAAACAAAGAAACAAAAAGCAGTTTTGGAAGTAGAAGTAAATTCATTAAAACAAAAACTGCATAGTTGGACTAGTTCTTCTCACATAGTTCATCACTTAGTGAGAGAACATAACAACGGGGAGAGTTTGGGTTATAAAGTGGTTCCACCACCACATGAGACCTTGTTGAATGCCAAAAGCAAATCATAAATAACAACCCAATCAAGGATTATGTGGTGTCCACTCCTCTTGTAAGTGATCCAGATTCCACATGTAAACCAAATGAATCTGGCACTAAACAAAAGGAGGCCACTTCAAAATCAAAATGTAAAATGCCTATTGTTAATCTGGATGAACAATTTGAAAAGTTTCATATAAAGTCAGGTTCAACCACGTCTAATTCTGAACCTAAAAAGAGCATACATGTTAACCAAACACATGCATCATGTCCAAGTCCAGGTAAACAAAAAGGTAAAGATATTAACAAGGTTCAAACAATTAGTTTTGTTAAACAAGTTAAAACATTGAAACAAGAAGTGGCTAAACACAAATTGAATAAAGTCACACATGTGTCACACACTTCTCCACATAAACAGGTACTCCATCATGTTGAAAGTAGATCATGCTACAGCTGTGGAGAGTATGGACACATCATGTCTACTTGTCCTTATTATCAGACTCCAAGGCAGAAAATTGAACTTTATGTACTAAACCTAGCTCTTCAAAAAGGAGATCTAGGACTCCACCAAAAAGGGTCAGTGAACCTAAAGTTCAACCTATTAGCAAGTCGTTTGTTTACCACAAACGGGCCTTACACAAAGCTGGCTTATGGAAAGAAAAGCCTATTTCAATGTTTGGTACTGAGAACAAAAGGAAAAATGATCTTCCCTCACCCTATAATGGACAATGGGTAGACTTTATGCTATGTGATGCCTCTGGGACACCCAAGCCGGTTAAGGCTTGGGTCCCTAACATTAACTAATGTTTTCAACTGAATGTGTAGGGTGTTCGCTATAGTGTTGAAACAAACACTGGATTGTAGATAGCGGAGCATCCAGGCACATAACTGGGAACCGGGCACTCCTGTCAAAGTCAAACAAATAAAAGGAGGCCATGTTTTATTTGCTGGAAACAAAGGAGGTTATATCATAGCTCAAGGGGAAGTGGGGAATCAGAAAGCAAAGTTTGATAGGGTAAACTATGTTCAACAACTTCAAAATAATTTGCTTTCTATCTCCCAGATATGTGACAAGGGATTTAAGGTAGTTTTTGACAACAAGAAGTGCTATGTCCTGAAAAAAGGACTATGTGATCCTGGAGGACCAAGTCTTAATGTCAGCCTCAAGATATAATGACCTTCATGTCTTGGATCTGTCAAAGGCCTCCACAACGGACCATCAAGTTCAGTGCTTCTTGTCAAAAGCTACTGAGAAGGATTCTAACTCCTGGCATAGGAGAATGGGACACATTAATCCACGGAAGATGAACCACTTGATCTAGAATGATGTAGTGTGAGGCGTAAATGTCAAAAACTTCCAACTCCTAGATTTTTGTGTCGCCTACAAGAAAGGCAAACAGACTAAGAAGTCTCATAAGGCAAAGAAAGTTAATTACATAGAACTGCCTCTTGAGCTTCTTCACATGGATCTGTTTGGTCCAATCAGTACAAGAAGCATCGCAGGCGACTTGTACTGCTATGTAGTTACAGATGACTACTCAAGATTCCCTTGGGTGATGTTTTTGAAATCCAAATTAGAAATGTTTGAGTCATTTAAGGAGTTATTAACTACACTGGAATCTCTCTACAAGCTAAAGGTCAGACAAGTCCACTCAGACAACGGAACAGAGTTCAAGAACTAATGGATGGAGGCGTTCTACAAAGAAAAGGGAATTGTACATCTGTTCACATCTGCCTACACTCCACAGATGAATAGGGTTGCTGAAAGGAAGAACAGAAGCCTGATAGAGAGTGCCAGGATGATGCCAGCAGACTCAGAACTGCCCATCCAATTCTAGAACGATGCAGTGGCAAATGCATGTTACACTTTGAATCAAGTCTTGGTGGTTAAACGACATAGAAAAACATGTTACGAGTTGCTACAATTACGTAAACCTAATCTAGAGTACCTCGAACCGTTTGGTGCACCATGTACATTGCTAAAGAAAACTCAGGAAGGCAAGTTTAATGAGAAGGCTGAAGAGGGAATCTTTCTAGGATACAACATACCGAATAAGAGAGTGTACAACAACTCAACAGGTCAAGTAGAAGTGTGGTGTAATGTCGACGTTAAGAGATACACTACCCCTCCTTCTAGAAAAGGACCCGTATTCATTTTGGACTATGATGGATTCTTCAAGTCTTTCAACATTCCTCTCTCCACTTTTGATGATGAGTTAGCAACCAAAATGATGTATGATGTCTTAAACACACCACCACAAGACTCTACAATATCTGGTTCACAAGGTGAGTTTCCTAGTCAATCTGGGGGAGCACTTGAGGTAAGTGACTCCTCCTCTGACGATGAAGCCATGGAGAATGATCAGAACGATCAGGAGCAATAGGTTCCAACTACTGCAAGTTCACAAGCATCTGACGTAGATGCCTCTGAGTCTTCAGAACCTCACACTCCTATTGCCTCAGATAAGGAATCAAACATTCATAATCTTGATTCCGAGGTAGTTGTTCCCACCACTCCTGGATCACGCCTCAATGTCTATCATTCCCTGGACGATGTCATTGGGGACGTCAGATAAGGAGTTCAAACAAGAAATCAGCTATATTCATCTGATTATGCCTCGGTAATGGAAAAGGGATACCTTCACGATGGTGCATATCGTTGTTTTGTGTCTCAGTTTGAGCCAAAATATGTCAGTGAAGCCCTAAACGATGAGGCATGGGTGAGTGCCATGCACGAAGAACTTCTTCAATTCAAGAAGTTAGGTGTATGGACACTGGTGGATAGACCTAAAGGTGTTAAGGTCATTGGCACCAAATGGGTCTTGAAATGTAAGAAAGATGACCAAGGGGTCATAATCAGGAACAAGGCTCGACTTGTAGTTCAAGGATTTCGACAAGTCAAGGGAATTGATTACAATGAAGTGTTTGCACCCGTGGCAAGAATGGAAGCCATCCGTATCTTCCTAGCCTATGCATCGTATATGAAGATTAAAGTCTATTAGCTCAATGTTAAAAATTCATTCCTTCATGGTGAAATCCGAAAAACAGTGTACTTCAGCCAACCCGAGGGATTCGAGGATCCGTATTATCGGGATAGAGTTTACAAACTGGATAAGGCTCTCTACGGGCCTCACCAAGCACCGAGAGCATGGTATGAAAAACTCTCAACACACCTTGTTAGGATCAGTGATCTATGTTTGATTGATTAGAGAGTATAGCAGCAGAAATCGAACAATGAATTAGCCAATTCACAAGAACGAAACGATATTCAATGAAGAACAAAGACGGTTATAGAGAGAGAATTTCTGCAAATATATTTCATTCAATATTCGCTTTCGTGGTAACAGAATGTCACACTTACAATTAGGTCGACACCTCTTATATAAGAGATGTGACGTCTGCTGATGTGAATTGATAGTGACATCTAACAGATTTATTACAACTGAAACACAACTACTGAAGATGTCAAAACAACTGACATCTCCTTACAAAAATGCTAAGTGTTATCAGTTGTTATAACTACTGAAAAACATAAAACTACTGAAACTACAACGACTGAAGAACAAGCTCTTCAGTTGTTTTACAAAACTACTGAAAGTAAAAACATAAAACTACTGATATCACAACTACTGAAGAAGTACTCTTCAGCAGTTGTGACACACTACTGAAACTTCAGTACTTGATCTTCAGACTTGAACTTCAGACGTTTTATCAGCTGATGACTTCAGTAGATATCATCAGCTGATGTCTTCAGAATTTGTACATCAGTTGTTGATCTTCAGTACTTGTAGACTCTTCAGCTGTTGTACTTCAGTACTTTGGTCTTCAGCTTCAGCACTTGTGTTCTTCAGCTGCTCAGCTTCAGCACTTGTGTTCTTCAGTTGTTCAGCTTTAGCACTTGTGTTCTTCAGCTGTTCAGCTTCAGCACTTGTGTTCTTCAGCTGTTCAGCTTCAGTACTTGTGTTCTTCAGCTGTTGTACTTCAGCACTTTAGTCTTCAGCTGTTGAAGTCTTCAGCACTTGACCTTCAGCTGTTGAGGTCTTCAGTACTTGTCAACCTGCTGATGAAGCTTTCAGCAGTTGTGATATCATGTGGGACTTAGAGGTTTTCTGATCTTGGCTCATTGGTTCTTTTGTTCCAACAAACTCCCCCTGAACCAATGCAGCCAAAACCTCTAATTTATTTATTTTCTCACTTATTGTTGGCAGAAAGGTTGGTCTTTTTCCTTCTTGATTAGTAGAGAAGATGACCCATATAAGCTCCGGCCTGGGAAGAAATCTCAGATATTTGTTTGGCAAGATATGAATGGGAACTCTGTTTTGGGGAACTGGACACAGAGTTGTTATCCCATTCATGAGATCTACTTCCCGTGTATGAGCCTGTAGGATTCTCTGGTGTAGGCTCTGAGAAACATGATTTGTTCTTCCATGGTCAGGTTCTCGGCTTCACCATCAAACAATCCTTCTCGCCCATACAGCTCTAAGATGTACTTGGCCGGTTTGCCATTTTTGAGCTCAACTGTTGTAATTTGTCTGTATGCAAACTCATCAGGATGATTCCCTTCGAGTAACAGACTGAGCTCATTTTGTTTGAAGTTCTCAAGCCTCTTGTAGACTAACCCTTTTTTAATAATTCTGTTCTCTAGCATCTTCTGGGGTGGTTGTTTAGTCTCGTAGGCCTTCTTGAAATCTTCAACAATTTCCCAGGGTGATACTACAAGGGCCACTGTGATCTCTTCATCTACGATCCTCTTGACTTGACCCTTGTATCTTGAAGGAATGTCTTTCTTTACAATCCTGTGAGCCACCCTCGGATCAGGCCATACTCTCACCCTTTCCTTCAGATATTGAAATGTGTTGGCGAGAGTGTACAACCTCAGAGCTTCTTTCTTCATACTGATAATTGATGACGAAGCAGCATAAGTTTTGTCAATGCTTTTCAGCATTTCATCATCATGAAGCTTTTGCTGCTCCTCTTCTTCAATCTTTACTCTCACAGCATCCATCTGTGAGGTGGGAGTGATGGGCATAGGTTTGGCTTTCGCCAATGTTAGGACTGCAGACAGAGGCAGCCTATCTTCTTCCACATCATCCTCTTCTTCTTCTTCTTCTAGCCTCAACACCCTTCTTTTCTTCTTCTTAGGTGCATCATCAGCTGTTGGTTTAGATGGTAAGGGAGTTGGTTTTGTGGGTTGTGATTGTGGTTGTTTGGATTTGGGCTTTGAGATTGGTTTGGAGATTTGAGAGGTAGGCTGTTTTTGAGTGGGTGGAAGGGAAGGTTGTTCCAGCATTTTGGTTGTGAGTTTAGCTTTTGTAAGTCTTGCCATTTCAAACCTTTTTCCAGCCCCAGCCTCATCAAGGGCTTCAATGATAATCCCCTTATGGAATTGCTCAGACAGACAGATTCTGGTGGCTATAGCCAGAATACTGTCTCTGGTCCATGCACGAATCTCCATCAAAGATCTTCCTAAGTATTTGGCAATGAAACGGATCATGATCTCCAATCTCTCCTTTTCCAGTACATCATACCCAGCCCATCGGGTTTGAATCTCCTCCACTTCAACTTCCTGATCTCACTATCTAATGTGGCTGTATCAAAACCTTGCTTGAAGAGTTGCTCAATGATTTTATCCATGGATCGGCGTGTGTGTCATCTGCATCTTTTACCAGCTCTTCCAAGGATTTTTTCAGCAGTAGGTTGATCATCAGCACTTTTCTTTCTTTTATAGGTGATTAGTTGTTGCTTTTCTTTTTCCAACTCCTAGATTTTTTCTTTTGCCTTCTCATCCTCTGTTCTTCCCTCTTATTTTCTTTCACTGCAGTACTCTCCCCCTTTTTGGATGCATTGGTGGTAGGGGTTTGTACCGCAGAAAGTGTCTTTTGCACAACATTATCAATCAGTGGTTGTAGAGTTAAGGAAATCCTCTCATCAATGGCTTTAGTAACAATTTCATTGATAATGGGAGTGATGAGAGGTATGGATTGTTGAAATACAGCAACCATCTACTTTGGGGGGTTCTGTCCCGGAGAGATAATGCCAAAAGCAAAAGCTGGAGGCTCATTGGAGTGAGAGGGTAAAGTGTTTGGGGAACCTTCAACTGAAGGTGCCATCTGTGGGTTGGTGGAGGCAGATGGTCTTTGGTCCTTAGAAGTTTTGGCAAGCAGCTCTTTGAGTCTGCTCACCTCCTCTTCCAGGATGGTGTTTTGGCGATTACATCGTAAAAGAAGCCCAGGTCATCATCAGTAGATACTGAATCACCTGACCTCCTGATAGGATCAGGATGAACATGCACTGAGTGTAGCTCAGTTATAGCATGTGCCCCTTTGTCTTGGTACTGGGGACTTCTTGCCTCAGGACTATGTCCGTCATCAGCAGTTGCCTGGTAAGGTCTTAGTAATGGTACCACTACAACCTGATCATATGCTGACGCAGGAGAAGTGGCAGCCTTACCAGAAGTTCCAATCTCCATTGCTACACTAGGAGAAGGAACATTGTAACCCCTATGCTGTGGGTTCTCAGCTGCACTTTGGTCCTCCCCCTCAATGGTAGAGGTGTTCCCAGTGGGAATTGGTATCTGGGGAGGGGGAGGAGTGCAATTGAGTCAGCACTTGTGCAACAAGCAATGTTGGGCTTTGGGGGGCGGTTGCATGGGGTGAAGGGGTAGAAGCAGTGTGCACCTGGGGAGGAAGGTGCTCTTCAATGGCAATCCCCTCAAGTGAGGAAGATCCCAGATGTGTGGGTACCCTTGTGTGGTTGCTGCAGGCTCCTGTTGAGAGGAATCCTGAGCGGCTATGGCTGGAAGAGTCCTGATATCCACTAGGGGGTTATAACCAGTGGATATCCTGCGTTTGTGTTGCAGGGGCATCCTCAGGGGACTCATTTCCCTGAGTAGCCGTTTGGGTTTCTTTTAAGTGGGTTTGGTGGGGACTTTTGATTTGGAGGCGGTGGCTGTGGGTTCCAGCTGCGTGGGTTTTCGCAGCTTGGCAGCCAATTTGAGTGATTGGTCAGAGTTGTGCCGGGAGTATACTTCAGGCAAAACAGCCATAGCAGGGACTCCCAGGCCAACAAGTCCCTCAGCTTGAAGCTGGTTTGTAATGATGGCCATTATGAACCGCGGATATAATATCCAACGGTTAGCAGTTAGTTTTTGAGCCATATCCTTGAGCTCTGAAAATATTATTTCTGAAAAATTTAAAGGCTGTTGCTCAAGAATAGAATACATTACTGCTGCCACTTTGTAGACATTTGATCCCAAGACGAAGTCTTAGGAGCCAAACAGACATTTACCATGTGAAAGATTAGACGTTCAGCGTCATGGAAATGTTTCTTCAGTATAGTGGAGGCACTAAGGTTGCCCTGATATCCATGGTGGGCAAAGGATAAATCAGTTGTGCCCTTTGGATATCCAGCGGGAGAAATGGCATCATCCAGATTGACGAAGTATTTCGGGAGTGATGACCACTTCTTGGTTGTTGACGACCGACCGGAGAGACGCTGTGTTGTCTCTCCCGTGGTGAAGGTGACGTTCATCCAAAACTGTTTGAGGGATTCGGCATGAAGGATTGGATTGAAAAGAAATGCCGTTTTGTATTGTGACTGGACCATAAGATCGATAGCAGTATTGAACTTAGCCCAGAATGGCGATTTGGTGAGGTAAGCTACACAGTTGTGTCGCGGTTTGATTTGCATGGACGCCATTTAGAAGAGAGAAGTTTTGGAGAGATGAACGTTAGGTTTGAAGAAGATGAGGCTCTGAAGGATTAGGTCAGGGATATTTATAGGGTACGGGTTAGAAAACGACTGAAGGATTTGTGTTAGTCATCAGTAGTTTTAAACGACTGTTGACATGGTATTACCCTTTCAGACGTTGAAACAGCTGAAGTCGTGGTGTTAGGCATCAGTAGTTAGAAAACTACTGAAAGCCATGGTTTTGACTTCAGATGATGAAACAACTGAGGACTTGGTGTTTGTCATTAGTAGTTGTGAAACTACTGAAGACAGTGGTTTTGTCATCAGTTGTTGTAAACAGCTGAAGACTTGGTGTTAGTCATCAGTAGTTATAAAACTACTGAAGACATGGTTTTGCTTCAGTTGTTAGAATGAAACAGCAGTTGTAGAAACAACTGAAGAGAAAGGTCTCTTCAGTAGTTTTCGTCAATTCATAGCCTTTCAGCTGTTTCATACTGTCCTCAACACTTACTCATCAGACTTTGCATCTGCTTTTCAGGTGTTTCATAGGACGTCAGTACTTATCTGTTTGTACTGATTTCAGTAGTTGTAACTACATCAGTAGTTGTAACTACATCAGTAGTTTGGAACAGATAAAGTACTTTAGTACTTGTGAGGCATTTAGCCGTCAGTAGTTATAAAAACTACTGAAGGGGAAAGGACTCATCAGTACTAATATGTGACATGGGTACCAATGATCACCAGTAATTATGACTGAAATCATCAGTAGTTGTCACTTATTCTAGCTGCAGCATACCAAGCCTTAACACAAGGTTTTGGAAAGTAGAACTATCCAAAGGCTTAGTAAAAATATCTGCAAGCTCATCAGCACTAGGCACAAACTTAGGATCAATCAGACCTTTTTCAAAACAATCCCGAATAAAATGATGTCTGATCTCTATATGTTTGGTCCTAGAGTGCTGGACTGGATTTTTGACAATACACAGAGCTGAAGCACTATCCATTAATAATGGAGTCTTAGTCTCTGTAATGCCATAATCCAGAAGTTGGTTCTGAAGCCAGAGTACCTGTGAAGTACAACTTGCAGCAGCAATGTACTCGGCCTCAGCAGTTGATGTAGCAACAGATGTTTGTTTCTTACTCTCCAAGAAATCAAACAGTTGCCTAGGAATTGACAACCACCAGAAGTTTACTTTCTAGTTAACTTGCACCCTGCATAGTCACTATCTGAAAAAGCAACTAATTTGCAAGAGTGTCCAGTGGAATACCATAAACCCAGAGATTGTGTACCTTGCAAATATCTAAAGATTCTCTTGACTGCAATCAAATGAGACTCTTTAGGAGAAGCCTGAAATCTAGCACAAACACATGTAGCAAACATAATATCTGGTCTAGAAGCTGTTAAATACATCAAGGACCCAATCATACATCTGTAAAGTGTTTCATCAACAGCTTTACCTTTCTGATCAGCATCCAGTTGTGTGGTGTTGCACATGGGAGTAGAACAGGGCTTACAGTTTTGTAAATCAAACTTATTCAAAAGATCTTTTGTATATTTTGACTGATGAATAAAGGTTCCATCAGCCTTTTGTTTAATTTGCAAGCCTAGAAAGAACTGTAATTCTCCCATTGCACTCATTTCAAACCTCTTTTTCATTAATGTTGTAAAATCATCACACAACTGGGGATCAGAGGATGCAAAAATGATATCATCAACATAAATCTGAACAAGTAGCTTATGCTGATCCACCTTCTTAATAAACAAAGTTTTATCAATGGAGCCTCTAGTGAAATTATTCTTAAGAAGAAAAGTAGAGAGTGTCTCATACCAGGCTCTAGGAGCTTGTTTCAACCCATAAAGAGCCTTATCAAGTTTATACACCCATTCAGGATGTTTATTATCCTCAAAGCCTGGTGGTTGACACACATAAACTTCTTCCTTTATTTTACCATATAAAATGCACTTTTGACATCCATTTGAAAAACTTTAAGATTGTGGAATGCAGCATAGGCTAAAAACAATCTGATTGCCTCTAGTCTGGCTACAGGGGCAAAGGTTTCATCATAGTCAATACCTTCTTCTTGTGAAAACCCCTGTACAACCAGTCTAGCCTTGTTCTTAACAATAAGCCCATTTTCATCAGTTTTATTCCTAAACACCCATTTAGTGCCTATTGCACACTTACCTGGGGGAAGAGGAACCAGTTCCCACACTTGCTGTTTCTTGAACTGAAGTAGCTCAAGCTGCATAGCTTCAACCCATCCATTGTCTCTCAAAGCAACATGGTAGTTTTTTGGCTCTAGCTGACTGATGAAGAGAGCATAGAAGCAGAAGTTAGACAATTGACTTCTTGTTGAAACACCAGCATTGATATCACCAATAATCTGAGACATTGGGTGATTCCTCAGTTCTTGATAAACAATGAGATCTGTGCAAGTGTTTGTAAACCTTCGGCATCAGCAGATGTTGATGTAGACTCTTGAAACCAAGAATTAGATGGTAACTCAAAAGATGTAGAGGAAACAGAGATCTCATCGCATTTGTTGTGGATGGAACTGCTGAAGCTACAGGAACATCAAATTTAGAGACACAGGCAGTTGGTCACTAAACTGAATAGGTGAGTATTGATATTATCATCATCATCATCAATACCACCAGGTGGAAGACATGCTGCAGAAGATGATTTATCCACAGGATCTGCAACAGCTGGAGGTTGATAAGGAACATATTGCAGTATGTCCAAATCAAACAACTCCACAGGGTTTTGTGGAATCTTGTCCAAAGGAGATTCATTAAACTTCACATGCAAAGTCTCTTCAACTATCTTTGTTCTGCAGTTGAAGACTCTGTATGCCTTGCAAGTAGATGAATAACCAACAAAATACCCTGCATCCACCTTAGGATCAAATTTATGGAGTTGATCCTTTGTGTTGAGAATAAAACAGGGACACCCAAATGCTTTGAAAAATGAAATTAGAGGAGCCAAGTGATGGAGAACTTCATATGGAGTCTTCATCACCTCTGATTTACTAACTCTATTCTGCACATAGCAAGCTGTGTTAACAGCTTCAGCCCAAAAGGTCGTGGCAAACCAGAGTCAGCCAGCATGGACCTTGCAGCTTCAATTAGGGTCCTGTTCTTTCTCTCCACTACTCCATTTTGTTCTGGAGTCCTTGGGATGCTAAACTGCCTTTTGATTCCCTTTGAAAGATAGAAGTCATCAAGTGTATGGATTCTGAATTCAGTTCCATTGTCACTCCTAATACACTTGACTGGAAGGGAATACTGCTTCTCAATATACAACACAAAGGAATAATCTTCTGAGCAACCTCATCCTTTGAATGTAGAAAGAAAGTCCATACAAATCTGGAGTAATCATCCACAATTACCAGACAGTATTTCTTCTTCGCCATGCTCATTACTCTCACAGGACCAAATAGATCCATATGCAGTAATTGCAATCAGGCAGTGGACTTAGGCTCTTCAATAGGAGGGAAAGAGACTTTGTGCTGTTTTCCTTTTAAACAAGCAGTGCTGGTTTCATCACAGTGGAACTCCTTTATTGGTAAGCCTCTGACTAAACTATTGTGGATAAGCTGATTCATGTTTTTGAAATTAACATGACCCAGCCTTCTGTGCCACAGTTTAGATTCTTGAGAAGAGGCTTTGGAAAATAGGCAAGGATTGCCTCTGAGATCTATTTTCTTGGAAAGATCTAAGGCATACACTCTTCCTGTTCTGTTGGCTCTCAGGAGAGTGTGATCATCCAACACCTTATCAATCAAATGCAGAACTTTGGATGACAGAATCCTACAGTTCTGACTGGTGAAAAGAGCAACATGGCCTTTATCACACATTTGACTGACACTCAAGATATTGTACTTGAGATTTTCCACATGATTAACATCATCAAACTTGATTTCTCCATGGAGACAAAACCATTTCCAATGATGTAACCTCCTAGCATCATTGCAAAAGAAACAAACCCTTCTTTCCTTGAGAGTAGTCATGAAGAAGAGAGCTGTTCCCAGTCATGTGCATAGATCCCCCACTGTCTACATACCAGATGCTACTTTGGCATGTTGGAGAACCCTGCAATAAAAACAGTCAGTTAGTTTTGGAGACCCAAACCTTTTTGGTTTTGGGCCTGGTCTCATCAATAGATGGTAAACTAACAGGTTTATTAGAAACACAGCCTGAGAGGAAGAAGATGGTGAAGAAGAGGAATCCTTTGGCTTGGATCTCCTTTTCTGTGGTTTCAACATAGGAGCATCTAATGGTTAACTCTTCCCAGTAGATGTTGAACCATCATTACCAGCTGTGTCTGATTTTGTGATAAAGCTTTCAGCTCATCAGACACATTGCCAGTGGAGTTTGATAAGTTCCTATGTTGCACCTTCTTCTTCTGAGCACTCTCAGCTGTCACCTGTTTAACCCCTTCCTTTTTGGATTTCTTTGAGGACTTAAGGGTTACAGGATTTGATGTTGTTGATACAAATGTGGTCTCAAACTCAGTTTTCATTTTTACCATTTTCTCTTAATTTCTTCTTTATGTTTGAGTTTGGAACCTCTTTTGTACCAGCAATCATCTGTAAGATGATTGAACAAACCATACTTCACATGGTTTCTTCTTCATCTTAGGTTGGTCATCAACTAAAGAGTGTGAAGCAACTGAAGACTTGTTCTTCAGTGCTTTGGAAGCATTTTTTGCTTTCTTGACACCTCTTTAGTAGTCTTCAAACTCTTTCTACTGCTACAGTTTTCTTCTTTTCAGTACTGGCAGTAGTTGGAGTTTGAACTTCAGGTGTTAAATCCTGCTCTCTAGTCCTTTCAGGACTTTCAGAATTAACTCCTGAGTTGATCAACTCATTAATCATGTGAGTGTCAGCAGTGGAACCATCAACATCAGCTGATAGGTTCTGAGAGGGCTTGGTGCTGACTTCTACTTCTGATTGTGCTGTATCAGAAAGTAGATCACATGATGAGATGGATTGTTATTACTCTCACCATCAGATTCTACCTCTGCTCTGGAGTAAAATCTGTAGGTGGAGCAGTGTGATTGTAACCAATGCCAAACTTCACATTGGAAGCAGATTGCTTACTAAGAAGCATTTCAAAACCTTTGCATGATTGTACCCATCTATCACACTCTACCTGGGTAACTGCAAGGGTTTCTTTGAGATCTTTATACTTCTCTAGAAGTATCTCTTCCCTAGCCTTATCATCAGTTATTTGGCATTTAGTTTGTAAATCTCATCATTCTTATCATTAAGCACAGACTCAAATTCAGCTTTGCTTTTGGAAATTATTTGTTCTAGCTCAATGTTCTTGTTGATTAAAGCTACATTTGCTTCTCTAATAGATGCAAATGCTGCTATGCATGTTTCAGAACATAATTTGGCTTTTGCCTCAGAGGATACCTGTGATACCTTTGGTGTAGAGGCATTAGTGGATGAAGTATCAGCAGAATCCAAAGCCATAAGAGCTAGATTTCCAAAGGGACTTTCACCACCATGTTGACCAGCACCTGAGAACAGTTGTTCATGACCAGACAAGTCATCTGGTAAACTGCTCCAGTCAACAACTCCTGGGGTGAAGAAGCTGTGTTGTTGAGGTTGAGTTTGTTGATGAGATTGGGAAGGTTGTGGTTCAGGCAATGCTTGTGGTTGTTGTGCAATTGGAGCTTGAACAGATTTGGTTGAGGCATATAATAGCAGGGATAAGGATATGACATTGACCCTGGGGAACAAAGTATGCAGGAGATCTAGGATTGTAATGATAACCAGAACCAACAGGATGTTGCCCTCTGTTTTGTGGACTAGTACTAGGAAAAGTCACAAAGGTGCAGAAGAGTTAGATCCAGTTGATCTACACTCTCTTGCAAAGTGTCCTAGCCTTTGGTATTTGTGACACCTCAACTTACTCTTGTCAAAACCAACTTTGGTTTTGCTAGAGAGTCCAGGAAATTTTCTGCCAGTTCTCTTATAGAACTTCTGAGATCTGATATTAATCAGTGCCATTTGGCTCAGAATATCCATCTCTTCTAGATCATCATCAGCAATTCCTTTCAGAATCATCCATAATGAAGCATAGATTGTCACTATTACTGCCAGAATGACTCTCAATACCAACAAATGCATGATCAGAACTATTTGAAGAAATCAATATGCTCATCATAATTGTTTTCAGATGCAGCATATTCTGACTCATGACCAACCAAGGCAGTATTCCCTGGTACAAAGTCATCAGTGAGCTTTCCTGATGAGGACAGTTTCCTCTTCCGCTCTATCTCTCTTTCAAATGTAAGCAGTTTCCCATGAAGTTGGTGACAGATAGGCCATCCAGATTTGCACTGGAGCGTAGGACATAGTGTATGTGTCCCATCTCTCAGGCAGTGATCTGAGGAACCTGTTGTTCATCTGGCTATTGGTGTATTCCTTTTTCACCATTTTCAGCTTAGAGATCAAGCAGGAAAACGCTCAAACTGTTGAGTCAGTGTCTCACCCTTCCTATGAGAAAATGTCTCATATGTTGGGCAAGGATTTCTCTGTTGTTTGCTAAGACCTCATCTGTGCCACCGAATTGTTCCTTTAGGGCATTCCAGAGATCATGAGCAGTTTCATGATGCATAAGCCCTGAATAGATTTCATTAGGCAGTGCCATGGCCAGAATTCCATGGGCTTTAGCATCAATCTCAAATAGTTTCCGATCTTCATCAGAGTATTGTTCCTTCTTCTTCGAAACCGTTTGATTGGTTTCCGGATTGTTCACCATAGGCTTATGTGGTCCATGTACCACAGATGTCCAACAACCTGAACTGTTAACAGACAGGTGATGAAGCATTCTTCGTTGCCATATGTTATACTCGGTCCTAACCAGCATCGGAGGCTTGGTTGAGGAACCGGTATTGTGAGGATCATTAGAAGGAGTAGTCATCTCAGATTCAATCAAATTCGATTAAGCTAACAGATTTAGAACAAACACAACAACCAATTGAACCAAGAGAGATCTTAAATCAATGAACGAAAGCGACAGAAATTCAATAATCTATAACCAGTTCTTGCGAATACGCTAATTCAATCAAACACAAATTCAATTAGCAGTTTCAATGATCAATTGTTAGATCGATCAATGATTAACCATGCTCTGATACCACTTGTTAGGATCAGTGATCTATGTTTGATTGATTAGAGAGTATAGCAGCAGAAATCGAACAATGATTAGCCAATTCACAAGAACGAAACGATATTCAATAAAGAACAAAGACGGTTATAGAGAGAGAATTTCTGCAAATATATTTCATTCAATATTCGATTTCGTGGTAACAGAATGTCACACTTACAATTAGGTCGACACCTCTTATATAAGAGATGTGCGTCTGCTGATGTCACTTGATAGTGACATCTAACAGATTTATACAACTGAAACATAACTACTAAAGATGTCAAAACAGCTGACATCTCCTACAAAAATGCTAAGTGTTATCAGTTGTTATAACTACTGAAAAACATAAAACTACTGAAACTACAACGACTGAAGAACAAGCTCTTCAGTCGTTTTACAAAACTACTGAAAGTAAAAACAAAACTACTACTATCACAACTACTGAAGAAGTACTCTTCAGCAGTTGTGACAAACTACTGAAACTTCAGTACTTGATCTTCAGACTTGAACTTCAGACGTTTTATCAGCTGATGACTTCAGTAGATATCATCAGCTGATGTCTTCAGTCTTTGTCTTCAGACTTTGTACATCAGTTGTTGATCTTCAGTACTTGTAACTCTTCAGCATTGTACTTCAGTACTTGGTCTTTAGCTTCAGCACTTGTGTTCTTCAGCTGTTCAGCTTCAGCACTTGTGTTCTTCAGCTGTTCAGCTTCAGCACTTGTGTTCTTCAGCTGTTCAGCTTCAGCACTTGTGTTCTTCAGCTGTTCAGCTTCAGTACTTGTGTTTTTCAGCTGTTGTACTTCAGCACTTTAGTCTTCAGCTGTTGAAGTCTTCACACTTGATCTTCAGCTGTTGAGTCTTCAGTACTTGTCAAACTGCTGATGAAGCTTTCAGCAGTTGTGATCATGTGGGACTTAGAGGTTTTCTGATCTTGGCTCATTGGTTCTTTTGGTCCAACACACCTGTGAAACATAGATTTCACAGAGGTGTAATTGACTGTACACTGTTCATCAAAGAAAAGGATGGTGATCTACTGCTTGTACAGATTTATGTTGATGACATAATCTTCGGTTCCAAGAATGAAGACTTATGTACAGAATTTGAAGCAGTAATGAAGGCAGAAATTGAAATGAGTGCCATGGGAGAGATGAAGTTCTTTCTCGGGTTACAGGTGGATCAAACACCAAAGGAGATATTTCTATGTTAGACCAGTATGTAGGGGATATTCTCAGTCGGTTTGACATAGAGAATGCTTCCGCAGCTGGGACTCCACTTGCTCCACACCATGATGTAGCACCCGACGAGAACGGTGATCTGGTTCATGCCACAATGTACGAGGAATGATTGGATCCCTCATGTACCTCCTTGCCTCAAGAACTGATATCATGTACGCGACATGTCTGTTTTCAAGATATCAGGAAAACCAAAGTTAACCATCTTATAAGGGTCAAGAGGATATTTCGTTATCTGAAGGGTACACCAACACTTGGGTTGGTATCCTCATGACGATGATTTTGAGCTTACTGCATACAGTGACTCGGATTATGGCGGCTGCAAGATGAACTACAAATCCACCTCAGCAGGTTGTCAATTCTTTGGGAGAAGATTAGTCACGTGGCAGTGTAAGAAGCAAACATCCGTTGCGTTGTCAACTTGTGAAGCAGAATATGTTGTTGTGGCAAGCTGTTGTTCTCAAATCATCTGAATTCAATAGCAGATGCAGGACTACAGTTTGAAATTTTCTAACACCCCTATATTTGTTGATAATTCTGCTGCAATAGCAATTACTAAAAATCCTGTCCAACATCCTAAAACCAAAAACATCGGAATCAAATATCATTTTATACATGGTTGCTTTGAAAAACATTTAATTGATGTGGTTAAAATATATACGGATTTTCAACACGCTGACCTCTACACAAAAGCCTTTGATAAACCATATTTTCTATATCTGTTAGAGGTCAACAGCGTTAAAAAGAAAAGTGATGTCATTCCAGAAGATGAACATGTTTAGTCCGATGCGTCGAGTCCATTTTTCATTTATTTTTGTTTTTTTATTTTATTAAATTTATTTTAGTGTTTTTATTTCTTTCCCTATTAAAATCCTAAAAACGCAAATCATTTACGGTTTTAGAATTTTAGGGGGAGAATAGGTTAAGTTAGTATTAAAAAAATGGGGGAGGAGAACAAGCAAGCTAAAAGAAATGAGATCGTATCTGAGATATTGATTCAATGACTATGGAAAATGATAGTACACAGGAACAAAGAATTTGGGACTTTAAAAGATTTATATTGAGTTAGATGCTAAATTCAAAGTATAAGTCTAAGAAGTCTAGGCAAAAATAAAGGGAAAAAATGCAAAAAGCAATCAAACTAATAACCTATGTTATTGGTGCGATCTGTGTAAAAAGAATAAAATTGCCCAAACAAGAAGATAGGTTATGTGTCTCTCTGTTGTGCGGTGGCACTGACCTGAGGATAAGCATAACCTATATATTCTAGAATTCTTTGTTGTTTTCCACCTGTCTGTTGTGCGGTGGCACTGACCTGAGGCTTGGCTTCTCTTTGAAAGCTCTAAGAATAGTTTCTTCTTGTCAAACTACCCGTAGACCGCTCAAAAATCTCCTAAGGAATGTTGATTACCATATAAGCGTGGGATCCACAAATGCTTGTTGAAATATTAAACCTTAAGCAATCACCAATCTGTGTCGTCTGTGTATGGATTTAAGTGGACAAGTATACTGACAATCATCGTGGATGCAAGTCTTGAAAGTCCAAATCAATGTGTTCTTCTTCTAGTACTAGTATGATTTCCTAAACTTGCTAATGACTCTCGATGAAAACAAGAATCTAGCATCAAAAGACTTTGGTAACACGACCTGAATGATTTGATCTACCTGTATGATTCCATAATGAATCGTTCTACTTATGGTCAAAATAACTTAAAGTTGCATGTTCAAGAAATAAATCTGTTAAATTTCTATCTTAGGATTTCCATCTCACACAAAATCACAAAAATATGTTTTAAATTATGTCCTTTAGTTCTAGTAATTTCATTTGTTTAAGTTTGTTAGTTTAGTTGTTAAAAGTCGGATTACATATTGGGAATCTGTCTGGGATCTACTCACTAAAAGGGGCCATGTCTGAGGTGACCAAATGGGTTTTTAAATAGTTTTAAAAGGATCACGTCTGAGGTGATCAAAGTTGTCTAAGTTAAAATGGTCATGTCTGAGATGATCGAATGCGTAAAATGTTTAATCAAAAGTTAAAAGGAATTAAGTGTCAAATGGTGATAAAGTCAAAATCATGAGTATGATCCATTCGCACGACTGGACCATGAGTATGGACCAGTCGTACGATTGGACCATACTTATGAACAAGTCAACTGAATGGAGCATGAGTATAAACCATACACACGACTGGCTTACAAGAATTAGCCAGTCGCCTGAATGGGGTTGACCGAATGAGTCAGTCGCCCAACTAAAACCCAGTCGGCCAACTGAATGTGATCGACTAAACCAATCACACGACTGAGATCCAATGGTGCGAATGAAAAGAGCTAATGGATCCAATCGCTCGATTGAAACCAGATTCAGTATAAATAGGGCTATAGTCAATCGCATATAATCATCACTCCTCATTCGCCCTAAAATCGCCTATAGTGTCGTTACTCTGCCCGATTTTCCTCTGACCTTGCTTGACTTCAAATTGCTATATTCTAACGATCGATAGTGTTTATTCAGGTATAATACGGTGCAATCTACTCAAATGGAAATCGGTTTGTGCCCTAAATGACTGAATTCGTCCCTAACATAGAACCGAGACTTAGTTGGATTAATAAACTAATAAAACTAAGTAAAATGTTGAAATCAAGGTTATTAGGTGCTAAGTAGGGTGATTGAGAGTCTAATGAGCCAAACCACGATATCTAATATTAAGATTTGCTCGAAATTTGAATTTCAATCAAACAGACAGTTTGTCATGCGATTGGTCACCATGATGAAATTCAATCGCACGACTGAGCTGGACGAATGACTCAGTCGGCCGATTAAACGAGGCGTTTAAGCTCAGTCACCTGATTGAACTCAGTTGCTAGCTCAGTCACCCAACTGAACTCAGTCGCTGAATCAGTCGCCCGATTGAACTCAATCGCATGATAAGACAACCGACTAAACTCAGTCGTATGGTTCAATCACACGATTGAACCAGACTGATCTCAAATAGTTTAGAGTGAATTGCTTTCTGTTATGTGCTGATCTAATATATATGTGTTTTGTGTTACAGATTTATGGCAAATCGGTGGACCATCAACACCAAGCACAATATCTGTGCTCACTTGGACGCCTCAACTCGGAATGCTGCCGAGTTTGATAGCATTATTGCTTTCCTAAAGAGATCAAGGATATACAGAGCGATATCTACACCATGCACTCCCTACAGGTCTATACAGCAGGCCTTCTGGGAGGGTGCATCAATTGACCGATCTAGTGAGCCTACTACATTCGGAGCACCATCTTTGGGGAAGAGATAGAGGTGACAGCCGCAGACCTTCGACGTGTACTGGACCTATGTGATGATGCTGCTCACCCAACTAGGTTACACCCGCTGATTGTGAGGGGATGCTTTCTTCGGATGAGGTACTCCAGGGACATAATACAGGTGTGCTCAATAAAATCAACTTGTGTCCCTAGTTCAAGTACCTAGCTCATGTTATACTAAAGTGCATTGCTTCCCGAAGGGGTGGATTTGATGACTTATCTGACCAAATCCAGAATGCCTACGTGGCACTGGTGCTGAATCACCCCTTCAACTTCTCTAACATGATAATTGCATACCTGATCAAGAATCTTGAGGCCAAAGGCAAGGAAGGCTTCTGTATGTACCCAAGATTTTTAAAGAAGATTATACATGAGAAGCTTCCTTCGCTACCCAAGGAGCCACGATGCAGTATCTCTCGAGATTATTGATGGCACCACTCTCGGGAGAATGAAGGTCTACAGGGGAAAGCAAGTTAACCCCCTGTGAGGAGACTGTTCGGGCACCTGGCCCGGGAGGATTACGTGGCACCGGCAAGGCATAAGTGGTGCCACGAGGAGAGTTACTTAGATGTTGAGCTGATTGCTCTTCCATCTGATGACTCTGATGATGATGACAGTGGCGCTGGTGGACACTCTGGCCCCGCTTCTTCTAGGGCCACCACTGCATATGTTACACCTCCACCACCCACTCATGAAGATGCCACCACAGCTAGTTTCCATCATGATTTATGTCCTCCTGATGAAGAGGAGAGAGTGATGAGGAGCCATTTACCAGGACGGTGGGTAGCAGGGTGGTTGCCACCGAACGAGGTATTCGGGAGGATGGAGGACGCCCTAGCGAGTCTGGGGAGGCTACTGCAGATCCAAGTTACACACCTGATCAGCCCAGCAACATCCCGGGGGGAGCATCCTCCTCAAGGGGCATGAGGAGAAAAAGGATGGCTCAGCCCCATGGGATGAAGACTAAGAGGAGGAGAATGACATTCATCACTATCACTCCACCCATCACCACTACCACCATTCCACCCACCACCACCACTACCACTCCACCCATCATCACTACCACCATTCCACCCACCACCACTACTACCACTCCACCAATCATGACTACCACACCTCCACCTGTACTACTACAACGTCCCCTCACCATCCACACATATCCCACCACCCACCTTCTCTACATCCACTACTACCACCACCACCACTCACGGAGCCAGGACCTCATCATAGGTCCCACATGCTTTTGGATCCTTTTACCCATCTGTTGGGTTGGAGGAGCAGCTGGCTAACCTAAACCGGTTAGTACTGAAGCTGCTGGCGATGGATGAACAGAGAGCCACTAAGCTTAATCAGCTGATGGAGCTTAATGTCTCCCAAGCCTAGAGGATTGAGGCTCAGAACCAAAAGATAGAGGTGTTGCATGAGATGCATGCCTCATCTGTATAGAGGATTGAGGCTCAGAGTCATGAGATCACAGAGCTACGAGAGATGCAGACATCCTTTGTACAGAGGATACAGGATTTGGAGGCCAAGAACAAGAAGCTCATGTTGAGGCTCAAGGGATCCAAAGATGAGCCTCTAAAGATTAGAGAAGGGGGTGACGATGATGATGATGACGATGATGAGTATGATTCTGATGATGATAGTGGAGATGATGTTATGGGAGAGGATGAGAGCATAGATGATGAGGAGGGATGATGCTGCTGCATCGGCTGCTACTCAAGCAAGTGAACGACGATCCAAGAAAGCACAGGATCAAGGTGCTTCGTCCTTAGCCCCACCAGCTGAAGAACACATGATTCAAGATCAAAGTAGTTTTTTTGTATTTTGAACTTTTGTGTAATTGAATCATGTATTAAAACTTATGTAATGAATGTTTATGTATATATTTAATGTTTACTATCTTGATTATTTACTGATGAATGATGTGTTACATGTTTTAAATCAAGCAGATCCACAATATCAGCAAGATGAATACGATGTTGCTCCCCTTCAACAGATCAAGTCTCAACTCATAATGATACTTGATCTGCAAGGGATTGTTAGGAGGTCAGTAAGCTATACTCCCGAAGAAGGAGAAATTATTCACACCTCACTGATGAGCAACTCGCAGAAATGTTCCGGTTAAACCCAGATGAATGGTTAAGCATGCCCCTCCTGTCGATGTTTCTAGTGATGACGAGCTCAACGATGTGGATGATATAGAGATTGAAGACGTCACAACACAGCACTATCCAGAATATACTGATCGAGAGGGAAATGTGGTTCCTAATTTTAGGGATACTCTCGACAGTGATATGTATTCTAACTAGATACGACGGAGAAGGAGGCTGAGAAATCAGAAAGCCAAGCCCAAGCCACGGACACCGATGTTGATATCAAAAAGGCTGAATGAGCGGCTTGTTTTGCAGAGATCCGTGCCCAACACATAGCGCCAAAGCCGAGTGCCTACGCCAAGCTCTACAAAGTAAAGAAGCATCTAAAGGTATCTGGAAAGATTATAGCATGGGCTTACTTGAAGATTAAATATGTATGTTGTGAAGAGAGAGAATGGAATCGAGTACTTCAGAGTTCCACATGATTTGAAGACTCTTCCTGGTTTTGAGCTCAACCAGTTGGCACACTGAACCTGCTGTATGCTGACCCCAAGAAGATGTCAGGCTAGTTTGAAGCTATGTTGAAGAAAGAATACCACACTCGATGGGTTAATTTCAACCCTAAATAACCTACGAGGTACATTCGAAGGTCGAAGGTGGACCCAAGGACTGGGAAACCCAAAGTGGTTCTGAAGTGGAGTCCTCCGCGCACTATGTCAAAGATCCCCATGAAGGAAATGCCTCAGGACTTCATTCCCCACTTCAAGTGGTGGTATTATGACCGGAGAATAAGAGAAGCGGTCATAGTATTATAGAAAGAGCGCCAAATGGTGACCATCCGGGTATTTGACCCAATGTGGCTAACCAACCTGTCAGCTGGTGATGTTTATACTTTATACAGGTGGCCATTATTGTATAATCCACAGGATGTTGTACAGGCCCTCCAGTTCCAGAATGTGATAAGACTCTGTTTGCATTCGAGATACATTATAAGAAGTTTGACGAGCTAATGAAGGATGCCAGACGATGAAGCAAACTAGGTCCAAAGGGGAGTTTGTTGATAAATATGTACCTAGTTTACGATCTTAATGTAATATGTCTGTCATGTCCTAAATGTAATGAAACGAATGAGTTGAATGAAACATAGTATGTGGTTGTTGATCTTAATATTTAATGTTTGAGTGTATGTTTTAATGTTTATTATGTTGGACCAAAAGAACCAATGAGCCAGATAAGAAAACCTTTAAGTCCCACAAGACATCACAACAACTGCTGAAGACTTGATCAGCTGTTTGACAAAGTCTGAAGATCAACAGCTGAAGACTAAAGTACTGAAGACTTCAACAGCTGAAGACTAAAGTACTGAAGACTTCAACAGCTGAAGACCAAAGTCTAAAGATCAACAGTTGAAGACTAAAGTACTGAAGATCAACAGCTGAAGTACAAAGACTGAAGACAACATCTGAAGACATCAGCTGATGACAACAACTAAAGTTCAAGAAGTCCAAGTACTGAAGCCTTCAGAGTTTGTCACAACAGCTGAAGAAGCATTCTTCAGTTGTTGTGATGGTTTCCTTTCAGTAGTTTTCTTTTCTATTTCAGTACTTGTAAAACGACTGAAGAGCATGTTCTTCAGTCGTTGTTGTTTCAGTAGTTTCTTTTCAGTAGTTGTAGTGATAGTTAACACTTGGTATTTTTGTAAGAAGATGTCAGCTGTTTGACATCTTCAGTAGTGTGTTAACTTTCAGTAGTTAAATAACAGTTAGATGTCACTGTCAAGTGACATCAGCTGACGTCAGCTTCCCTTATAAAAGGAAAGATGACCTAATTGTAACCGTGGGGGAAGCCAGCCGAAGCGTGTATTGAATTAATATATTCCTTTTGGCAGAAATTCTCTCTCTATAACAAACATTGTTTCATTGATAAATTTTGTGTGTTCTTGTTTAAATTTGTTAATTCGTGGGCTCATTCCACTGCGAATCCAATCTAATTGATCAAACTAGATGCTGAGATCGTAACATATTATTTATTAACGCATATTGAACCAACTATATAGGTTTGAGGTGGTTTGAATAGATCTTAGTCAAGTAATGATTGAGAAACATATTCAAATTTAGTCATATGAAGTTTTCATGCGAATGGACCATGCTAATGGGTCATACGCATGAATACTTCATGCTAATGGACCAGTCGCACGACTAAACTAGGAGACTGGATCAGTCGCACGACTGAGACATACGGATGACTCAGTCGCACGACTGAACCTTTAGTCGTGTGATTGACTCAGTTGCATGCTTTAGTCGCACGATTGAACCATGCTAATGGTCCAGTCGTACGATTGACTAACCCGAACCTATAAATACCACTTAATTCTTGGAAAAACATAAGACTTTCAATATTTCGACTCCTACTCATACCCTAGCCGTCCAGAACATCCAAGGAAGCCAGTCCAAGTTCATAGATCGTTCTTGATCGATTCCTATTCTTTCTTAACATTTAGTTTATTCTTATATCGATCAGTTTAACGTTCTCACTAATTGGATCGCCAATAAAATAGGATTCCGCACTATTGAGTTGGTATACACGTAAATCAGTTAGTACTCCGTCCGTACACGGTCCCTAACATTGATATTGATTCAAGCATAGGTTCATGTGTGAAACCTAGGCCCGTTTTATCTTTATCCTTTCTACCATTTACCAATTGTGCAATAATAGTTATTGAGCTTTTCACCTTGGCTAGATCAACCTGAGTGACAGCATGAGCCAATTTTTCTTGTTCTAGAGTTTTGGTCATCTCTTTAAGTTGCTTCTTTACTAGTTCAAGTTCTTTTAAGGTTTTGTTCCAAGAAGTTTAAAGAGATATGATTTTTTCATTAGAGTTTTTATGATTAGCTTTGAATTTTATGTGCATCAACTCTTTTTGTTTTAGTTTATCACATATTTTGAATGAGTATGTTCTATAGTGTTCTACTTGCTCAAAGATATGCTTTAGTGCACATTCTTTCTCTTACTTCTAATGGGATTTCTGGAAAAGAAGATGAAGTCTCAATATCAGATGATGAGTTTTCAACCTTAGGTTGTTCTGACTGTGTCATAAGAGCAACTTCTTTTGAATCTTCCTTTGTATCAGATTTGTCACTCCAGTCATATTCTTCCTCATTCTCTTATTTACCATTTGCCTTGGAATCTTTGTCTTCATATCAGTCTTCATTATTAATCTCAGTAATAAGTGCTAAACCAGAAGTGAGATCTGCTGTAAACTTTTCATCATATGCACTTTAGTTATAACCATCCTTAATGCTACCAACTAGAGCTTTCTTTGGCTCTTGAGTTGTCTTTGATTCTTCTTTCAACTCGGGCTTTGGAAAACTTTAATATGGCTTCTAAAATATCTTCTGAGACTGTTGATGATATCTTTGACTGTTAGAGCTAGCTTGACCATTGCCTTTTTGAGTTCTTGGAGCTTGCATTCTCTGGAAAAGTGGCCATACCAATTACAGTTGAAACACCTTGAATTTGGCTTATCAAAGCCAACTGTTTTGTTTGCACTTGGCTTATAGTTTCTGTTCACATAAGAATGTTTCTAAGTTCTATAAGCTATCATCATCATCTACTAGTTTAAATCCATTTCTTCTACATCATCTAGATCCATCTCAAATAGATCTTGCAAGATCAAATCAACTTGTGTTAAATAACTACCTTGGTAATCCTGAAAACTTGCGATAAAGGCTGTAAAAGCAGATTTGGACTCTTTATCCTGTAAAATGATATTTATGACATCTATAACTTTGATAGGTTTAACAGAGTTAGAAGATGGAGTCTTAGTTTGAATTTTAGGCATTTGAGGTTTAGGAGAGACAACGATTGAGTTGAATAGATAGGAGCACTTATGAAAAACCCAGCTCCCATAAACAAGTCACCCTCATCTTCTGGAGTAGTTTCATCCTTGGCAAGAAATGCATTCTCCACAGTATTTGCAGGAGAAGCAAGATACTTATACTGAGAAGTGGATGCATCTTTGTCATTGTTCCTTGAGCTCTAATCAATTCCACTGACTCAATCTTGGCTATTAGAAGATCAAGATCCATGGGTTACTTTTCAGTATGCTTTAAAAGTGTCATTATCTGTTCTTTGAAGATGGAAGAGCATTTAGAAGTCTCTTATTTTGGTCTTTAAGATCATTCTTAATGCTTACGGTTAACATTTCTGTAGTATGTTGCACAAATCTGTTTCATCATTTGGTTTATTGTTTCTCTAGAAAGATGCTCAAATAGCTCAAGTTGCCTTTTCAGTTTCTGCCTTTTGAGATTTGAATCTCTTTGCCCCCTTCACAAATGATTTTCAAGGCTTTGTACATAGTGTAGCCAGTTTGGTAACCCTTAAGCCTGGTTAATACCTCCAAAGGTAAACCTTTACACATAAGATAGTAGGCTTAAATATCATTCTTTACTTTCTTCAGGTCATCACCATGTAAACCATCTTTTGGATAAGGCTCTTGAGAGTCTTTGGTATAAAAAATTCCTCTATATGGACCATCTGATGTAATATGAATATGTGATCCTTTCTCTATTGATTTCCAAAGACCAATATCAAGAGAGTTTAGATGGTGTTTTAGTCTGAGAGACTAGTTTATGTAGTTAGATCTGTTTTTCAAATTAGGAACACTACTCTCAAAATCATCATACTTAACCATTTTAAGATTTGAATTTAAGAAAATAAATTGTTTTGTTGTTTTAAAGTTTAAATTGAAACAAAAAAAATGATAATATTTTGGATTTTGGTTTTTGAAAATTTTTCTGAGTGTTGAATGAAAAGTCTGAATTCTGATGCGCCTGAAGAGTTGTGACACATCCACTTTAAACTAGAAACACCTAAGGGAATGCCTCAGTAGAATTCTGAATCGCCCAAATGAAGATGTGCTTGAACAGTGGTGAAATACCCAAAGAGTTGTCAAACACCTGAATAGTTGTCAAGCGTCCAAACAGTTGTCAACTAGTAGAAAGAGTACCATGCTGTGTGTGGACATCAAATAGTTTAGCTTTAAACATGTGAATGGTTCCACATTATTGGTTGATAGACAATCAAAGTGGATTTTCCAAGAAATTACAAAATGCTATAGTTCTTACATATTATTTCTGAATTGATTCAAAAGTAATTCGTGAGATCATGCACTCTTCTTTCTTAGATATAACTTTCCTAGTTATAACAGAAATAGTACATCTGGTTTGATCCAACCTATTCTTGAAATAAACAACTCGCACACACTCCCTTTTCCAAAAAAGATCAAGACCCCTATAAAAACATTAAACTAAAAGCCCATACAATATGAGCACCTAAGAAAAAAGGCCATAAGCAGATAATGAAGAACCATAAGACTGAATTACCTCGGATGCATGTGCCCATAAGAAATTGTGGAGCCACCCATTAATAGTAATAGAACTATGCGCACAGTTTCCTCCTATGATATGACTACTCCTTGATCATTTATACTACCCCAAACATCTGACTGCATTTTCTAACTAAAATAAAATATGACTACTGAAATTGCATTGTATATCTAGAATAGTCCTAAGAGGACATGGTAACAAGCTAATACATGACATGTCCCTCATGGTTTGATATTCTGGTGTCGTAGGCATAGAGGAACCACACCAATCCATCCCGAACTTGGTGGTTAAACTATATTGTGGTGGCGATATTGTAGGGGAGGTCCCACCGAAGAATAGCTCAACACCAGGATGATAAAAACTTCACACCTTCTGTTCTTCATACTTTTTCAATTTAAAAAAATGAAAAATCAAAAGGTCGTCTTATTTAAAAACCCCAATTATGGCATCCCTTCTCTCCCACTTCACACCTCAAAACGCAACGTACTTATAGAGATAAAGGCGCTTTGACATCTTCTTAACCCGAAATGGCTGGGGAGAGCAAAGGTTCCTTTTTTAGGGTACTTGCAAGAACAGATCCAGTGGAGACCCAGTGGGGCCTGTAGCTTAGAGGATTAGAGCACATGGCTACAAACCATAGTGTCGGAAAATCATGATCGGGATAGCGGCCTCAAAATTTCTGAAATTTCCACCTTAAGCGCCCAAACAGTCTTCAAACACCTAGAATTCTTAGTTTCAAAAACATCCATACAATGCTAAAACATCCACACAGTGTCAAACCATCCAACTTTGAAACACTTAAACAGTGTTCATGTGCCTAAACAGTTGTTACGCGCCTAAACACTTAGGTGAATTTTAGATGATTTTAACACTCCAAACACTTAATTTATCATATTCATAACAACCTGATCTTATCAAATTCTTGAAAACTTGATAACTTGATCTGAAAACTTTCAATCAAGTAGTATATACACCGGTAATCAATCATCAATTCTCTCAATTAACAACAATTAATCTGAATTTCTATTTGAATTTGAGTTCGAATACGAAGAACATTTTCACACAAATCTGATGAAAATTAAGATCTGAATGTGTGATATCACTCAGTTATGATTCAATTCATGTTTCTAATGATGAAACACAACTTAAATAAACAATTAATTGATCAATTGCTATCAAACACAAATTCAAGTGATTCATAGAGCTCAAAAGTCGATTTTAAGCTCCAAATCACTGAACAAAAGGCTATGATACCATTTGATAGGTTTAAAATGCATCGATCTGTGTTGATGTTATAATGCAATTATCAATTATATGAACAATGTAATCTAACAAATATAATTACTTTAAAATTCATAGAAATTCATTGAGAGTAAGCAAACAACTATAATGTGCAATGAGTGAGTTCTAACAATATTCTCCAAAGTCTACATGCACAAAATACATACTATCCTATTTATATTAAACAATGAAACTAAGAAACATATATTATGAAATAAGTCCCTATACTATGACAAAAACAAAATATAAAGGCTAAATGCTAATCTTCAAGAGCTCCAACATAAACTCTTATGCTAATTTTGAAAATTCAGAGATTAAGTTTACAAACTCAATTTTGTTCACACACCTAGCGATAAAACTTCGCACGTGGATTTTGAGTGTGTGACATAAATCATGTTAGACCATATGCAATAAAGGTGGCATGTGTGCCATACCAGCTCGTAGTGAAACGAAACACCACCCCTCTAGGCATGAGAGTCGTGCCGTGAATAGGCTCACCATATGGTCTGAGGACTCATATTTCTTTTAGTTTTAGGGAAAATCAATTGAAGACCCCTAATAAAACTAATAACCGAAAAAAATGCATCACACTTACTAAACCATTGAAGTCCATTAATGAGTGTGAGAGGTGGAATTACTTTTGCATATGTGACGCTTATGATGCAACACTTTATGCTCACATAGTCACCCTCACTAAATGGTTACACCTCATAGTCTTAGCTAACTAAATGTAAAACATCTAAGTCGATAACCTATGGCCACATTTTACAAACATTTAACACTACACTTAGGAAACTCATAGCCATCCGATATTCTCCTTTTTTTCCCGGATGACACATCATCGCCACCTCAGATTTTCTCATTTTCCGTAGTTTCGCATAGTGTTGTTCGAGGTTTTCTTTGTTTCCCCTTTTTATCAAACTATTTTTTATTTGTATTTACATTTCATATTTTATAATTATATAAATAAAGTAAACATAAAATAAACTTTCATTAATTAAAAAAATAAAGCATGGCTATGTCTTGGTCTCTTCCATAAAATGTCATTTTTATACACTTTTTGAATAAAATAACAAGATTTGATGATCTCGGTATCAAAGAATTTGGTGGGTTTGATGAATTTTGATGTTTAAAAGTGTTTATATATTAGTATTACTTTGGGTTAAAGTTAGGGGAATTAAAAGTGATAGTCAAAAATCAAGATAGTAGGTTCTGTGATTCCTAATGATTTTTCACCGGCTCAGGGTTGCTCCCACCAGGGACCAAATTTTCTCCACCCTCTCCGGATCCCGGCCATAGCGTGTCTTCTTATTGTATACATTGGGAGCTTTAACAAACATTAGCAAAACACTAGATTGATATATTCATGGTCAATTTTACAACATTGGTCTTTTACATTGAATGTGTACAATGAGCATATGTGATCACCGTAAATGACTATTTACAAGTATAAAACATAGTATCATCATCAAATCTATATGCTTTATATATGCATTATAGCTACTAACACGCTTATAGCCAAAATTACTAAAACACACTTAAGAATGAAATGTCGATTGTATTATTATATCGTGTCTAAACTTCAAATGAAGAGGAAATGAACAATTGAACATCTTTGGTTATGGCTTGCATTCAAGTTACAACTAATGGAAAGAGCATGATATTCTATCTTAATGATTATACTAATCAAAAGAATTTAATATTAAAATATTGAAGAATCAAAAGTTAACGGTTTTGATTGATAATTTAAGATTTTTATAATTACAGTATCTGTTTTAGAATATGCATGGTCTTTTCAAAGCTATTTTGTTTATAGTAATAAGTTCTATTATAACATCAACATCATTTTTATAAATTATGATCATATAAATACATTTACAAAAAAAATCTACAAAAAGTTTATTAACTCAAAAGAAAACACCAAACGTGCCCAAAAGTTGATTGTTGCCATGTTGGTCCTAAAATCCATGAAAAATAAAGAAAATAGAACATGGACCAGTTTTGAAAGTAATTGAATTAATAATGTAAAATAGACTATTCAGGTATGGGATACCGGACACGCGTATACTTCTGAAAGGGAACTTGGATTATATTTTTATAAAGTAATTGAATTAATAATGTAAATGTAAACAACTTTATAAAACCTTACAAGATATAATCAATCATGGGTGAAATCATTGAGAGGTATTAGAAGCAATCATGAGGCTTCATGAGTAGCAAGAGGTTAGAGGTAAGCACGTCCAACCAAAAACATATAAAAACTAAAGTAATGTAACGCACACTGACATGCACCTCATGATCTTGATACGTCATGTGTAAAAGCACCCGGGTACACTATTATACACATCGGTTTATCAAGGTTTTCAAAAACATTTTTTTAAATACAACAGTACTCAATATATAAATTTACATTCCTAAATAGATACAACTAGATAAAAACCAATAGTGGGGCTATTACATTTTCACCCCTCTCTTGTCATACTTGACATCTAATTTGTACGCATGGTCATCCTTTTAATCTTATTCATTGATTTACATTAACTAATAGTACAAAGTCATGCTTATTGCATTTATACCATACACTCATGTTATTCAAATCTTGTCATGTCATGTCATATCATATCAGATATTCACATTACTCAAATCTTGTCATGCTACATCATGTCACATCATGGACCCATATATACACACCAACTTTAATTCACACAGCAACCGCTCGTTGTTATGGCGGGGCATCCATAGGCGGGGACGACTCCATATAACACTGCTAGAGGTAGTGAGGGCATAACAGGAGTGCCTCATCCACCCTGGATTTTCCCTTCTTTTACTTTTTTAATTCTATGTATTATAACATGTTAACTTAACTTCCTCATAAAAATTTAAATGGTGATCCTAGTATAACTTTCCCTAATCATCTTTTTAAAATATTGCTTATCATTAATATAAAAGAATTTAAAAAATGGTTAAGGACCCATCACACCTGTTTTAATCCGCTAAAAAATTCTTTGTGATTTTTCTATTTTACAATTTAGCGAAGACTTTTAAGATTTGGGCCAAATTTTGTATTTATGTATGAAATATAAAATACACCAATCTGAATCTAGAAATATTTGAATTATTTAGCCATGTGATGACTGTTGTTCATTTGTCACTTTGCCATTATTTATCAAATGGCCCCTACTTGTCCATTCGTAATCGTTTGGCTTTTTAAAGATGAGGAGAATAGACAATTGTTTAGGTTTCAATTCACCAAACCCCATATTGGATCACTACATTTATGAGATTCGCAATCACATGTGAAGATTTATTACCCAGAGAATATGTTTCTACTATTTTTTTAGAAGAAAAATATATATTTGCACCACTTTAAATCTATTTTCACACAACTCCAAATGACTGTTTGAAAACATATAAAATGACTGTTTGCATTTATGTAAAATCTTATAACTCTCTACGTATTTAAAAACTATTTGAGCTTTAAGGTGATGTATTTAAGTTTGGGTCATGCGTAGCTACAAGACCTTCATTATTGGATAGATTCTACTAATTAAAAAATGAAAAGACTAGCAAGAACCTAGACCTCTATCATACACCCAAAACGAATTACAAAATGAAGTATAAATTATACCATTTGACCCGTTTATAGACCAGAGATCTTGCTACTATTTTAATTTATGGTTTAATTTGTTTATGGTGATTGTATAGTCTAGCTCTTTACTTGCTTTTGGTGATTAATAACAGTTAGCCATTTAAAAAAAAACAAAAGCTAAACATATCCTTTTAGATCGTATTATACTCTCCTTTTATCTGTTGGTATCAAAATGATGAAATATTAATAATATGCAAGTTAAAATTGATGTAATAGGTAAAAATGAATTGATGCGCATGTTTAGCGTGTACTTTTTTTTTAAACCAAAAGTCTATATATACGGTCTTCATAAATTTATAAAATTTAACCTTGTCCAGGGTGGGTCTAATTAATATGCTCTCTATCTTCTAAGTCAAGATTAAATTTATAAAAATATAGTTTACCAAGGTATAGCTACCTTCGTCAAACAATTGTGTATGGAAATGATCGGGTAGGCCATTGGCCTGTTAGTGATTCAATTAGCCCTTAAAAAAAATACTTGAGTTAACTTGATATCTTAAATTTGAACTTAAAAATCATTTTTCTTAACAACCATCATAATATATTCATATTAACCATTTATATTTGTAACTTTACATATTTAAACACTCGATCATTTGAATAAAGATGTGACATCTGGTAATTTTCCGTTGTCAAACTCTGTTAGTTTCGTTAGTCTTGCATACACGTGTCATGAGCACACAATTGTTGTCGTTGAATGTTGGTGAACTAATAATATATAACTATGTTTAACGGATAATCATTGAAGTAATAATTTTGATTATTAATTTATGGTTATATGATTCATGAACTTTAAATATTATTTGTGAATTTTACTTGAAAACGTAATAACGTGTAATATTTATTTCATGTGTTTTGTAGTTAGTTGAAAATATATAATTATTATTGTTGGTTAATAATGCTTATGTTTTGTAGCTAAATATTGTTAAAAAGTGCTAAAATGATTAATTTATTATATAATATGTAATAAAATAGGGTTTAAATGTTAATTTTTAAATAAGTTAAGTTTAACAAAAACCCAACCCTAGCCCCCCTAACCCCATTCAGCTGTAAACCATCTTCTAACACCCCGTTCTTTGTGATTTCAAGCCTTGTGTTGGAACTCTTGAAGATTAACATTTAGTCTTTATATTTTTTGTCATAATATAGGGACTTATTTGTAAATATATATGTTCCTTAGTTTCTTTATTTAGTATAAATAGGATATTATGTATTTTTGTATAGGTAGACTTTTAAAGAATATTGTTAAAGCTCTCTATACATTGTATCTGTTTGCAAACTATCAATGAAACTTTTATGAAATTTTGATATATTTGCATTTGTTTATTACATTGTTCATATAATTGATAATTGCATAATAACTTCAACACATATCGATCCATTTGAACCTATCACCAAGAACCTATCAAATGGTATCAGATCCTTCGATTCAATGATTTGAAGCTTAAAATCGAATTTTGAGCTCTGTAAATTACTTGAATCTGTGTTGATAGCAATTGATCAATTAATTGTTGATTTCAGTTTTGTTTCATCAATAGAAATATGGATTGAATCACAATTGAGTGATTTCACACATTTAGATTTGAATTTTCATCAGATTCGTGTGCGAAACTGTTTTTCGTATTCGAACTCAAATTCAAATAGAAATTCAGATTTATTGTTGTTAATTATGAGAATTGATGATTGAGGATTGATTAGCGGTGTATGTACTACTTGATTGAAAGTTTTCGGATCAATTAATCAAGTTTTGAAGACTTTGATAAGATAAGGTTGTTATGAAGATGATGAATTAGGCGTTTGGAGTGTTAAAATCATATGAAATTCACCGAACTATTTAGGCACATAACAACTATTTAGGCGCATGAACATTGTTTAGGCGTTTCCGAGTTGGAAGTTTTGACATTGTGTGGATGTTTTAGCACTGTTTGGATGTTTTCAGAAACTAAGAATCCTAGGCGTTTGAAGACTATTTAGGCACTTTAGGTTGAAATATCAGAAATTCTAACCAAGTTCCCAGGCGCTTGACAACTATTTAGGCGCTTGATAACTGTTTGGACTGTAACACCCGGTTATTCTTTTAAAGGAAAGATAAGAAATAAATAATAAAAGTAGGAAATGCAATTTAACCAAGTTGAGGGGTTAAAAATGTAAAAGGGGACAAAAGTACAAAAAGTTGGTGTAAAGGGGGACATGGCCGCCAACCCTCTCTTCACATCACTTTTTCATCGGTTCTAGAGAGAGTGAGAGCAAAAAACTCTCGGGTTAAAGAAGAAGAAGAAGAGGCTGAATTCAAGGTAAGAATTCGAAGTTTTTAAGTGTTCATGATGGGTTTTGTCTCGGTTATATGCTTATGTGTTTGTGCGTGCGTTCGTGTGTGTGTATTTGGTGGGTTTCTAGGTGTTTGAAATCATTTGCATACGGGTTAGAAGGAAGATACACCCTAAGTTGCACCAGGTAAGTTACTAGACCCCGATTTTACTTGTTTTAAACTCTTGTGGTTGAAAATGTATATAAAAGATTTTACAATGTGTATGTATGTATATCCGTATGTATTATGCATGTTTGATGATGATTCTTAGATGCTTATAGGTTTTTCATGTTTAGAATAGCCTTGGTAAGCTTAGAACAAATAGGCTTGATGTTTGGGTTGGAAAATATCCTAGAAACATGTTGAGCAGAAGGTTCATGCGCCTAAATAGGGCTCATGCGCCTGGAAATGCCTTAGAAATGTTTAAGTGTAACTCATGCGCCTGAAGAGTGGTTCATGTGCCTAGAATTTTTCATTGGACGACTAAGTGTTGGCCATACGCCCAAGAGTGGGCCATGCGCCTAAATAGTGTTCCCATGCGCCCAACGGCCAACTGCCTAAGTATGCCCAACTGCCCAAACCCCATACGCCTAAGTGTCCATGCGTCCAAATAGATCATACGCTCGAATAGTTCATGCGCCTGAATAGTTCATGCGCCTAAGTGTTAAAACGGTTAAGTGTTGGCTGATGCGCCTGCATAGTGATGAAACACCCAAACAGGACTCATGCGCCCAAATAGTATTGATGCGCCTAAACCTTTAGAATTTATTACGAAATTTTTGGGAGTCTGTGCTATTAAGGTTTTGACCGAGGTTTAACTAGGGCTTATTAATGCTCAGTTTTATGCATGATTATGATTGTTTCATGATTGTTCCGTATTATTATTATTATTATTACTATTAGTGTATGACTTTACGTGGTGTGCTTATTATCGTAACGTAAAGTATTACTAATAATAATAAAGCAAAAGAGCAATGAAGAAGAGAAGTGGAACTTAATTAAAATATTAACAAGTCTTGCAAGCTTATAGGAGGTGCACGACCATGTTCTCGTTAGCTCAACTGTGATGCGGGTTAGCTACCCTATTATGCACACGGGGCCAGTCCATTGAGATTGGTGGACCTTTGCAGCATACCCTAGGTGACTGGGCTGACCTTGTATACAGTAATCAGAGCCCATTGAGGGAATAAAGGGCCCAACACCATTTTCCCTCGCACATATAGTTTAGGGTATTGCTCATTGGTCCACATAGACAGTGAAAGATAAAGATAAAAGAGTACAGAATAAACAAGGCATACAGTAAAGAGAAGAAGCATTATCTGGTTGTATAGTTAATGTGTGATCACGTATAAAGAGATGAAATTTCATAAAAAGAGTATTTTCATATATATACCTTATAGAAAGTATTTTATTACTTTTAAAACTAGAACTCACTTAGCAACGCTGACTTTTATACATTTTCAGTTGCTAGGTAAACATTGCTGAGGATGGCATGAGGGTGAAGCTACTCGGCAGGAAAAGACTGACATCCATTCATACTTGTTATTGCTGTTGTTTTGTAATGCAATTAAACAAGTCTTTTGTATTCGGTTAAACAATAGTGTATTGCTCAACAACAGTGTTTTTAACGAAATGAATGGCTTTTGTTAAAATAATTCCGCTGCTTAAGCTTGTAAATTTATAATGTTTAATGTATTTAATGTTGTGAATGACCAACTATGAGGTCTGCGGAAACGGGGCCTTACAAGTTGGTATCAGAGCCAAAGTTTAAGAGAATTGGATTAAATAATTTTTCAAACCTAAACTTAAACTGAAAATGGGACAACTGGAGGGGTCTTAGCCCGAGTAGCTACATGCCATCAGGTATTTTCTTTAATGTTAACCGGTATTATGTGCGCATGTTATGTGATTTATGTGCCTTTAGTAGATTTAGATACTGATGTAGTCAGGATAGGGAATTCTTGGGGTATGAAGAGTAAAGTAAGTGGCTAATCACGACTGGCCACTGTAATTAGGGACTTACTATACTTGATGTAAACTGAGCTACTGTGAAGTCGGTTTTTTCGCCGGATCGATAAACATCCGAGCATGTTCTTGATGGAAGGATAAACAACAACACAAACCAAAAGTCAAACAATAACACGAACTATAATTGAATGGTTTCATTGATAAAACCTAACGATTACAAGTTCGTTACAACATAAGAATCAAGACTCTTGGCAAGGGGAAGATCGAGCATGATCTCCCCTCTCATCCGGCAGCCCTTGGCTCCGGGCAGACTCCTATCTCAAACCTTAACCTTCTACACATTAAAACTGGTATATATAGGCCTCGGCCCATATTAGATGCGACTGGGCCCATTCGTGCAATTGGACCATGCGTATGGACCAATCGTACGACTGGACCATGTGTATGGTTCAATCGTACGACTGGACCATTCTTATGGTTCAGTCTTACGAATGTCCCAATCGCATCTCTCAGTCGCACGACTGGTCCATTAGCATGGCTCAGTCGTACGACTGAGTCTCATTCGCATATGCTCCTGCGAATGACCCAGTTTCATGTGTTTACAACATATCAGGTGTATAACATTAAGCCTAGACTATTCGACAAGCGACGGACACACTATATGACTATATATGCTCCAACAAATTCCCCCTTGTACGTTGCTTGCGAATAGTAGATAACACCTCCTACAATCTTCAGTCAATCTTTGCTCTGGTTGCCAATAGAATCAAACGAAAACCATTTTAGCCAACATTGCCGATCCGTCAGGTTACTACCACATCCCTAAAAATGAATTTAGGCACAATAGCTTTCGTTTACTTTGCAGAACACCATCACAGCAGCAAGATTCCCCATATGACTGATTTTTCCAGATAATGATAGGAACAGTTTTCCATTGCTTCAATCTTCACACAGGCTAACCTGATTAACATCACTACCTGCAGAAATTCCCCCTCACATTAAACATATCCCAATATACAGACATTGTGCTCTCCTTGCGTCTTGACACGGTGTATTGGGCAAAAGGTTGAAGGTTCCAATCCACAGCTGACAATATCAACCAAATCAGCACACACGAAGATTCATCATCGGAAACCGGTTCACATCATCACTTTCTGATTGCGTCTTCACTTTCTATATACAAGGATTCCCCCTAAGAAGCAGAATCCATTCTGTGCGGATAAATATAACTTGATTGGCCCATAAGTAGTCAGATGCTCCTGACTACCCCACAACATCAGCAACAACTGCTGACATCTTCTCTTCTCTCTTTCGTGTTCCAATTACATTCACCTATTCTGGAAATCCGACGAATAATGGGGTACACATCGAACTTATTTGACAAACGAGCCTCTGGGTGAATATGCTTTGCTCATCTTCAAATCCGTGCAAGAAGCTGTTCCAGACTCTTTTTTTTTTAGTCTGGAACAAATGCGAATGAGTCAATGCGGATGGCTCATTCGTGCGATTGAACATACGACTAGTCCAGTCGCACGACTGAACATACGACTGGTCCAGTCGTACGAATGGCTAATTCGCATGGTCCAGTCGTACTAATGGTCCATTCGCATGGCCCAGTCGTACGAATAGTCCATTCGCATGGCCCAGTCGCATGAACGGGTCTGCACGCAGATTTTCAGATCTGCAACCGCCAGGGCTGCCCAAAACCCTAATCTGACGAATTCAACATGAACCGAAACAAAGTAGACATCATCAGATTCGAAAGGGTGACAGGAACGTGGTTTCGAATTCGATTTCAACATAGAAGCAACACACGTAACAAGATCTTAGCAAAACACGAAGAACACGAAGTGGGTTTAACGTCAAGATCTGAAATTCAATCCAGAAATCAAGAGCTCGGGTTGCTAGAATGATTGTTAGATCATTCCAGCAGTAACCGGCTCTGATACCAATTGTGAAGTCGGTTTTTTCGCCGGATCGATAAACATCCGAGCATGTTCTTGACAGAAGGATAAACAACAGCACAAACCAAAAGTCAAACAATAACACGAACTATAATTGAATGGTTTCATTGATAAAACCTAACGATTACAAGTTCGTTACAACATAAGAATCAAGACTCTTGGCAAGGGGAAGATTGAGCATGATCTCCCCTCTCATCCGGCAGCCCTAGGATCCGGGCAGACTCCTATCTCAAACCTTAACCTTCTACACATTAAAACTGGTATCTATAGGCCTCGGCCCATATTAGATGCGACTGGGCCCATTCGTGCGATTGGACCATGCGTATGGACCAATCGTACGACTGGACCATGTGTATGGTTCAATCGTACGACTGGACCATTCTTATGGTTCAGTCTTACGAATGTCCCAATCGCATCTCTCAGTCGCACGACTGGTCCATTAGCATGGCTCAGTCGTACGACTGAGTCTCATTCGCATATGCTCCTGCGAATGACCCAGTTTCATGTGTTTACAACATATCAGGTGTATAACATTAAGCCTAGACTATTCGACAAGCGACGGACACACTATATATGACTATATATGCTCCAACAGCTACTCCCTTGAATGATCGTGTTAGTGTTTGAATCTTATAGTGTGTTAGAGGATGGTCAGTGGTAGACCTTCCAAGGTTTCGTCAGGTGAAGATTGTGGTGGACATGGTGTTGGACCGCGTGTCACAAGAAGCATGGCTAGGGCTGTTGAGATGGCACTCAAAGAGCCCGAGATCCATCACCCGGAAGGCGGTGATAATAGTGCTAGTCTAAGGACCACATTGAAAGAGGCTATTGTCGAGGGAGTTCAACAAGCCATGCAAACGATTCTCCCGTTTATGGTGGCTGAGGTAATGATAGCGGTGAAGGAAACGACCGTGATTTAAGTGAACAAGAAGGGTAGCAATGACAAGAATTGGAACGGAAAGCATGTTGAATGTGGGGGTTACACTCCAAACAAAAAGGTTGTCAGGACAGATGACTGGCGTGTAGCTTCATCCGGTGGGGAGACAAGGAAGTGTGGTAAGTGTGCTTAAGGGCATACTGGTGAGTGTAAGTGGGGATCAAACCTCTGCTTCCAATGTGGAAGGGAGGGCCATAGGGAAAGAGATTGTCAAATGGCTAAATGCTACGACTGTGGCGAGACTGGACATATGAGCAGAGATTGCAACAAGTCGAGGGCGGAGAGCTCTGGAGCGAAGAAGAAGCCAGTGGAAGGAGGGCAGAGGGCAAGTGTTAGAGCTTACACCATGACCCGGAAGGAAGCCAGAGTTGATCCTGATGTCGTGTCAGGTATGTTTCTAGTAAACCAAACTTGTGCCTTTGTGTTGTTTGATTCCGGTGCTAGTATGAGTTTTATTTCCACTACTTTCTGTGCTAAGTTGCCTATTAGTAGTAGAAATGTTAGTGAACCATTCGATGTAAAAACCGCTATTGGCAAGTCCACTAGAATTACTAATGTGATAGAGGACTGTCCTATAGAACTAGAAGGTCATAGGTTTGCTGCTAGGTTACACGTGATGCCCCTAGGTGGATTTGATGTAGTACTAGGGATGGACTGGTTAGCAACCTATGAAGCAAACATCGTATGTCGCAAGAAGATGATTCGATTATTGCGCCCGATAGGAGTTTGGTTACGATTTATGGAGATCGCGTTACTATGATCCCGAAGGTGATTTCGATGGTGGTGGCGGGGAAGTGCATGAAACATGGATTTAGTGCCTACTTGGCATATGTAAAAGATGTGGATGCGTTGGTACCGCAATTATCTGAGGTACCAGTGGTGTGTGACTTTCCGGACGTATTCCCGGAAGACTTACCCGGCGTGCCACCGGATCGCGAGATTGAGTTCCAAATTGATGTGATACCTGGTGCTCAACCCGTTGCCAAAGCACCATATCGATTAGCTCTGACTGAGATGAAGGAACTCATGAGAAAATTGCAGGAGTTAATGGATAAGGGATTCATTCGACCGAGTATCTCTTCGTGGGGTGCTTCGGTATTGTTTGTAAAGAAAAAGGACGGAAGTATGCGAATGTGTATTGACTATCGAGAGTTGAACAAGTTGACGGTGAAGAATCGGTACCCGTTACCAAGGATTGATGACTTGTTCGCCCAGTTCCAAGGTGCCAGTTGGTTCTCGAGAATAGATCTACGATCTGGCTACCATCAATTGAAGGTGAAAGAACAAGACATTCTTAAGACAACTTTCTGTACGCGTTATGAACACTACGAGTTCCTCGTTATGTCTTTTGGTCTAACTAACGCACCAGCTGCCTTTATGGATTTGATGAATCGAGTGTGCCGGCCAATGTTGGATAGATCAGTGATTGTGTTCATTGATGATATCCTGATCTACTCGAAGAGCAAAGAAGAGCATGCTGGTCATATTCGAGAGGTGTTGGAGACATTGAGAAGGGAGAAGTTGTATGCCAAATTCTCCAAGTGCGTGTTCTGGTTGCACGAAGTTCAATTCTTGGGTCATGTGGTGAATCCTGATGGAATCATGGTGGACCTGGCAAAGGTGGAGGCGGTTATGCAATGGAAGTCACCAAAGACGCCATCCGAGATTCGTAGTTTCTTGGGTTTGGCGGGCTACTACAGAAGATTCATCCAAGACTTTTCCAAGATCGCTTCTCCACTAACCAAGTTGACCCGAAAGGATGTAAAGTTTATATGGGGTCAAGCTCAAGAGAAGGCGTTCGATGAACTGAAGGCGAGGTTGACTCAAGCTCCTGTTTTGTCATTACCCGATGGAAGTGAAGATCTGGTGGTTTCTTCTGATGCTTCCTACTTAAGGTTAGGGTGCATGTTAATATAGAGACGAAAGGTTATAGCCTATACAACCTGATAGTTGAAGGTTCATGAGGTCAATTACCCTACTCATGACCTGGAGCTAGCAGTCGTGGTCTTTGCACTAAAGATTTGGAGGCACTATCTCTACTGGACAAAGTGCACCATATTCAGCGACCACAAAAGCTTGAAGTACTCCTTCGAGCAAAAAGATCTGAATATGAGGTAGAGACAATGGTTGGAGCTTATAAAGGATTATGATTGTGAGATCCACTATCATCCAAGCAAAGCCAACGTAGTGGCTAATGCCCTTAGCCGAATGGAGAGGCCCGAGCCAATTCGGGTGAAAGCTTATCAACTAATCATGACCTCTGATGTGATGAAGCAAGTTAAAGAGTTTCAAGATGAGGCATTGAAAGAATATCATCTTAACTCGGAAAGAATGAGAGGTCTGGTTGGGGAATTGGGTGAAAACACACTTGGTGTTAAAACCCGATACGGACGGGTGTGGATTCCTCATTTTGGGGATCTACGAGTGAAGATTATGGATGAAGCTCACAAGACTCGATACTCCATTCATCCTGGTGCCACGAAAATGTATCAAGATATGAAGAAAGATTACTGGTGGCCGGGTATGAAGCGCGATGTGGTGGGGTATGTGAGTAAGTGCATTACTTGCTTATAGGTGAAGGCCGAACATCAAAAGCCGTATGGGAAGATTCAACCTTTGGATATAACAGAATGGAAGTGGGAGCACATCACCATGGATTTCATTACGAAGTTGCCGCGTACTCCGAAAGGGTACGATGCCATATGGGTGATTGTTGACCATTTGACGAAGAGTGCTCACTTTCTACCAATCCGCGAGACATATTCATCTGAGAGGTTGGCTGACCTATTCATTAGGGAAATTGTAACTCGTCATGGTGTGCCAGTGTCTATTGTGTCTGATCGTGACACCCGGTTTACATCTAAATTCTGGAAGAAATTCCACAACGCCATGGGGACGAGGTTACATATTAGCACGGCTTATCATTCCCAAACTGATGGTCAGTCAAAAAGGACCATTCAGACACTGGAAGACATGCTTCGGGCATGTGTGATTGATTTTGGGGGAAGTTGGGATGACCACCTACAATTAACTGAATTCTCATACAACAACAGCTATCATGCCAGCATTGGTATGCCACCTATGAGATGCTATACGGTAGGAGATGCAGAACACGCGTTTGTTGGGGTGATATTGGTCAGAAGGAATTGGGGAGCGTCGAGGTAATCGAGGCTACGACCGAGAAGCTTAAGAAGATTAAAGCCTTCATAAAGGCAGCCAAAGATAGACAGAAGTCGTATGCCGATAAACGACGCAGACTGATTGTGTTCCAGGTGGGTGACCGAGTTATGTTGAAGGTCTCACCTTTGAAGGGGATCATCCGATTCAGGAAACGAGGTAAGCTAAGCCCGAGATACATAGGACCTTTCTGAATTATTGCTCGAGTAGGAGAGGTGGCCTATAGATTGGAGTTACCAGATGAGTTAAGTGGAATTCATCTGACTTTCCACGTATCTCATCTGAGAAAGTGCTTAGCTGAGGAAGACATGATTGTTCCACTGGAATACATCGAAGTAGATGAAAGGCTCAATTATGTGGAGCAACCAGTGGCAATCATTGAGAGAAAAGAGAAGAGACTTAGAAATAAAGTGGTTCCTCTTGTGCGTGTGCAGTGGAAGCACAGAAAGGGATCCGAATCTATATGGGAGACTAAGGAGGAGATGAGGTAGCATTACCCTCATCTGTTTGAGGAATAACAGGTTTCGGGGACGAAACCTAAATAAGGGGGTAGACTTGTAACACCGATTATTCTTTTAAAGGAAAGATAATAAATGAATAATAAAATAAGGAAATTCAATCTAACCCAAGTTGAGGGGTTAAAAATGTAAAAGGGGACAAAAGTACAAAAAGTTGGTGTAAAGGTGGGCATGGCTGTCAACCCTCTCTTCACATCACTTTTCATCAGTTCTAGAGAGAGTGAGAGCAGAAAACTCTCGGGTTGAAGAAGAAGAAGAAGAGGCTGAATTCAAGGTAAGAATTCGAAGTTTCTAAGTGTTCATGATGGGTTTTGTCTCGGTTATATGCTTATGTGTTTGTGTGTGCGTTCATGGGTGTGTGTTTGGTGGGTTTCTAGGTGTTTGAACTTATTTGCATACGGGTTAGAAGGAAGATACACCCAAAGTTGCACCAGGTGAGTTTCTAGACCCCGGTTTTACTTGTTTTAAACTCTTTGGGGCTAAAAATGTACTTAAACGATTTTACAATGTTTATGTATGTATACTCGTATGCATTATGCATGTTTGATGATGATTCTTAGATGCGTATAGGTTGTTCATGTTTAGAATAGCCTTGGTAATCTTAGAACAAATAGGCTTGATGTTTGGGTTTGAAATTATCCTAGAAACATGTTGGGAAGAAGGTTCATGCGCCTAAATAGGACTCATGCGCCTCGAAATGTCATAGAAATGTTTAAGTGTAACTCATGCGCCTGAACAGTGGTTCATGCACCTAGAATTTGTAATTGGACGACTAAGTGTTGGCCATGCACCCAAGAGTGGGCCATGCGCCTAAACAATGTTCCCATGCTCCCAACGGCCAACTGCCTAAGTATGCCCAACCGCCCAAACCCCATGCGCCCAAGTGTCCATGCGTCCGAATGGATCATACGCCCAAATAGTTCATGCGCCTAAGTGTTAAAACGGTTAAGTGTTAGCTGATGTGCCTGCATAGTGATGAAACGCCCAAACAGGACTCATGCGCCCAAATAGTATTGATGCGCCTAAACCCTTAGAATTTATTACGAAATTTTTGGGAGTCTGTGCTATTAAGGTTTTGACCGAGGTTTGATTAGGGCTTATTAATGCTCAGTTTTATGCATGATTATGATTGTTTTATGATTGTTCGTATTATTATTATTATTCTATTAGTGTATGACTTTACATGGTGTGCTTATTACCGTAACGTAAAGTATTACTAATAATAATAAAGCGAAAGAGCAATGAAGAAGAGAAATGGAACTTAGTTAAAATGTTAACAAGTCTTGCAAGCTTATAGGAGGTGCACGACCATGTTCTTGTTAGCTCAACTGTGATGCGGGTTAGCTACCCTATTATGCACATGGGGCCAGTCGATTGAGATTGGTGGACCTTTGCAGGGTACCCTAGGTGACTGGGCCGACCTTGTATACAGTAAACAGAGCCCATTGAGGGAACAGAGGGCCCAACACCATTTCCCCCCGCGCATATAGTTTAGGGCATTGCTCATTGGTCCACATAGATAGTGAAAGATAAAGATAAAAGAGTACAGAATAAACAAGGCATAAAGTAAAGAGAAGAACATTATCTGGTTGTATAGTTAATGCGTGCTCACGTATAAAGAGATGAAATTTCATAAAAAGAGTATTACCATACAAAAAGTATTTTATTACTTTTAAAACTAGAACTCACTTAGCAACGCTGACTTTTATACATTTTCAGTTGGTAGGTAAACATTGCTGAGGATGGCATGAGGGTGAAGCTACTCGGCAGGGAAAGACTGACATCCATTCATACTTGTTATTGTTGTTTTTTTGTAATGAAATTAAACAAGTCTTTTGTATTCGGTTAAACAATAGTGTATTGCTCAACAACAGTGTTTTAACTGAAATGAATGGATTTTGTTAAAATAATTCCGCTCCTTAAGCTTGTAAATTTATAATGTTTAATGTATTTAATGCTATGAATGACCAACTGTGAGGTCTCCGGGAACAGGGCCTTACATGGACGCTCCACAACTATTTGGGCTTTTCACCACTGTTTAGGCACATCTTCATCTAGGTGTTTTAGAATACTTCTAAGGCATTCCTTAGGTGTTTCTAGTTCAAAGTGGGCATTTCATAACTATTCAGACATACTAGAATTCAGACTTTTCATTCAACACTTAGATATTGTCATTTCTTTGTTTTAATTTAAACTTTAAAAACAAAAAAATAGTTTATTTTCTTAAAATCAAATCTTAAAATGGTTAAGTCTAAAGCTTTTGAGAACAGAGTTTCTATTTTGAAGAATAGAGCTGACTTCAAGAACTAGTCTCCCAAACTAAAGCACCATCTAAACTCTATTGATACTGATCTGTGGAAATTAATAGAGAAACACATGTTCCTGTTACATCTGATGGTCTTGATATAGGTTTTCTAGTATACCAAAGATTCACAAGAGCCTTATCCAAAAGATGGGCTACATTGTGAAGATCTAAAGAAAGTAAATAATGATATTAAGGCATACTCTCTTATGTGTAAATGTTTACCTTTGGAGGTATTAACCAGGCTTGAGGGTTACCAAACTGATAACACTATGTACAAAGCCTTAAAATCATATGTGAAGGGTGCCAAGAGATTCAGGATCTCAAAAGGCATAAACTAAAAAGGCAACTTGTGTTGTTTGAGCATATTTTAGAGAAACAATAAACCAAATGATGAACAGATATGTGCAACTTACTACATAAATGTCAACCGTAGGCATTAAGAATGATCTTAAAGACCTAAATGATAGACTTCTAAATGCTCTTCCATCTTCATAGAAATAAATAGTGACACTATTAAAGCATACTAAAAAGTTTCCTATGGTTCTTGATCTACTAATTTCAAAAATTAAGTCGGTGGAAATTGATGAGAGATTAAGGAAAAATGACAGAGCTAAAACCACTTCTCAGTACGAGTATGTTGCTTCTCCTATAAATACTGTGGAGAATGCATTTTTGGAAAAGGATGAAAGTACTCTAGAAGATGAGGATGACTTTTTATAGGAATAGGATTTTTCACAAGTGCACCTGTCTACTCAACTCAACCACAATCTCCTCCTAAACCTCAAATGCATAAAACTCAAACTAAGACTCCATCTTTTAACTCTACTAAACCTTGTAAAGTTAAAGATGTCATAAACATCCTTTATGTCACACCCTCAAAATTCACATGGGGGAGTTTTACCGCGAGGCGTGTTAACAAACCAGGATCACAGTCAATAGTTACCCAAAATGACTCTATATGCCAACGTTAGAAAGAAATCAACCAAAGTTCAAACTTGAAAACTATGCGGAAGCGTTTTGTAAAATACAACAAATCCAAAGTATAAAAAATGCATAATATGGCAAAACACACGTCATCCCAATGTTAAAAACCCATGAATAAAAGACAACAAATGTATCTACAAATTAAAGCCTTAGGATGCATGCTAGACCTGTGTTGTGCTCCTAATGGCGAGCCGAGTTAACGACCTGAGAATAGCATACTAAAAATGTCAACACAATGGTTGGCGAGTTCAAGAGTTGACGTTCAAATATAAACAATTTAATAGTTGTGATATATAAGTAGTGTATTGTAACAGATAGCTAATCTATTAACAATAAATATTAATTCATAGTGATTTCACAATTGAAGCTGACTGTGATAAGTTGTTGCCTCCTGTCACGACTTATCAGGTCGTGACAATGTTCGTAAGGACAAATTGCACCCGGTTGACCTCGAGTCACCCAGGTGGGGCTTGTCAGACCCAGTAGTACTAACCAAGTTTCCCCGCTATTCAATATTAACAATTCGAAAGTGTGAGGACTTTTCCATGATAAACAGCAATATATTAATATTATGCATAACTTAAATATATAAAGCGTTTGTAAATTACCAGTATGCTATCTCCCCCAAAAGAGATTAAGTAAAGAGTGGGGCATGAACTCACCTGATATGTGTAACAAATACTTAGGGTTTACTTGGAAAAAAGAATGGACAGACAACCTTCAGAGGTTACCTAGATCATGTAAGTACATAAGTACGTGTAAATAGAGAACATGTGGTACCCAAAGTACACCACAACCAAAGACTCAAGGTTTCAGAAAACAGACACGGTTGACCAAGTCGACCCGTTGGTGACATCATGAGTTATACTTCAATTAAGCAAATGTGAACATATAACGTACATGGTTAACATTCAAATGGATCACATGAGGTGCTACATTACCCAATGCATTACTTAGATCATCATACCACAAAATATCATACAAGTCATGTGAATCTAAAACATTAATATTCCCACCAGTTATAACATAACTAACACGCCACACAAAGATCAAATCACACACTACATGCCAGGTGAAGCCACTCACGACTTCACATCCTAAACCCTGCCAATCCTACTAAGTAGGGGCCTCAGATTCGCACGCGTGTTTGATGATCACAATCATATTCATTACATTCAACACACACCACAATGATCAATTTCCATACAACTCAAATAACACGTTCTATCACATTAGACAACCACAATAAACACTCTAGCCTGATCTTAACACCAAAAACATGTCCAACTCATAATATCCAACGTACATCGAAAATAAAGTTTCCATTTTGGTAAAGTAATAATCAGAAGTGATCTACCATCCATAGCAATCAAAAATTCATCAATTACATACCTAATCAAGTTCATAACATAACCAGGCATGATCAACAACACCAAACTAATATAATTCATCCATTCATATCCCAAAAAGTTACTATCTTTAGTAATGTATGGATTCTAACATGTGTTCTTTAACTCCCATAGTTCACAACAACAATCTAGTATCTAAACATCATCATAAACATATCCACAACATCCATTCATCCCTAATTCAACATTCTTGACAAAATAAAGTTACTATTATTAGTAACCTATGAACACAACCTTCAATTCATCAATTTCTTGCAAGATCAATGTAATCTAGCACTCACCCAACCAAAATAACACCATATAATCATTTAGCAATCATCAACTTCATATAATCACATCAATTTTCGAATTAGGATTCATCTTGAATCAAAGTTCATGAACAATTCATCAAAAACGTATCATTCTTGCATAACCGACGTTAAACAACATGTATACTATCTAACTAACATACTAGCATCATCAAACAACAACAACTTCAACATTTTTGAACCCAAATCTGAATTAGGGTTCTGCGATATCAAGAAAACCATAAAACTTGTAAAATTCTAACCTTTTCACGTGTATTATCTTGCAATTGATGATTCTAACGTGTTCTATAGCTTGAGATCGACCAAAGCCATAGAAAAATGATTGTTGAAGGCTGAAATTCGAAGGCGAGGGGGCTTGGAATGGATGTTGCAGCCAAAATAGGGTTTGGGGGATTAGGGTTGTTAATTTTGTTAAGTCTTAGTTTTAGGTAATTACACTTAACCCCCTTTATTTATATTTTATTAAAACTATTCTTTTAAACACTTTTTAAAAGGTTTTAACTTAACAATACCAACATTATTAATCAACAATAATAATATTTACATTATTTCCACTAGTCACAAGATAGGCAATTTAAATATACATGTTTCCATGTTACACGATAAAATTCACCGTTAACATTTAAATCGCGTAAACACATAAGCATAACACAATAATCATCTAATCAATTAGATTATCATTAATGTAACATTATTAATTATTATTAGGTCACCAACGTTAAACGATAACTAGTGTATGTTCATGACATGTGTACGCAAGACTTAACGGAACTAACAGAGTTTTGGTAACGGGAAAATTACCGGATGTCACATTATTCCCATGTTGAAAGATTTTTCTTCCTGAAAATTGCATTACATGGTGAGTGTTCCATCACTGGTCTACTGCATTGGCACACAGAAATCAAAATCGAGTGAGTTTTGGATGAGCTGTCAAATCATCCCCATGTTGAAAGAAATTTCATCCCGAAATTTAAATCAATACCTTCGTCTGATGGCATCGTCTTTTCGAATAGTTGAGGGTACTTAAGCTTCATTTGATCTTCTCATTCCCACATGAATTTCGGTCCACGTCGCGAATTCCAACGGATTTTGACTATGGGTAGTTGCTTTGCTTAAGTGTTTTCACTTCACGGTCCATCACCTCGACTGGTTCTTCAATAAAGCGTAATTGTTCATCCACTTGAACTTATTCTAGTGGTACGACCATTGTTTCATCAGTTAGACACTTCTTTAGGTTCGACACGTGAAATACATTGTGGATTCCACTTAGCGAATCAGGTAGGGCTAGTCGATAGGCCACTGGACCTATTCTTTCCACTATTTCAAATGGTCTAACGTACCTCGGATTTAGCTTTCCTCGCTTGCCAAACCGAACTACCCCTTTCCATGGTGAGACTTTAATAAAACTTTGTCACCAACCTAAAACTCTAAAGGATTCCATCTCCTGTCAGCATAACTCTTCTGTCTGTCTCGTGCTGCAGCCATACGGTTTTGTATCTACAAAATCTTCTTAGTTGTCTCATGAATTAACTTGGGACCCGTCAGTTGACTATCACCAATTTCCGCCCAGCAAACTGCTGATCTACATTTTCTCCCATACAACACCTCGAAAGGTGCTGCCTGTATGCTAGTATGATAACTGTTATTATACGAAAACTCCACCAATAGCAGGTGAATTTCCTAGTTATTCCCAAAGTCAATCACACAAGCACGTAGCATATCCTCCAACGTCTGTATGGTACGCTCACTCTGGCCATCCATCTATGGATGATAAGCAGTACTCATATCCAATCGTGTACCCAAAGATTTCTGTAGTGATTGCCAGAAATGTGACGTGAAACGAGCGTCGCGGTCAGAAATAATTGAGATCGATACACCATGTCTCAAAATGATCTCTTTAAGGTACAGTCGGGTTGATTTCTCCATCTTGTCAGTTTCCTTAATTGCAAGGAAATGAGCAGACTTTGTCAATCGATCCACGATAACCCATATCGTGTCACAACTAGTATTAGTCCAGGGTAACTTGGTAATAAAATCCATGGAGATTTGTTCCCATTTCCATATTGGTATCTTGGGTTATTGCAATAGTTCGGATGGTTTTTGGTATTCCACCTTTACTTTCGAGCAGGTCAAACACTTGGTCACATACGTATCTACATCAGCCTTCATGTTAGGCCACCAGTAGTGCGCCTTTAGGTCATGGTACATCTTGTCGGATCTAGGATGTATAGAATACTTAGATTTGTGTGCCTCACTCATAACTAAATCCCTTAGATTTCCATAGACAGGCACCCAAAGTCTATCCATGAAGTACCAAATTCCATCTTCTTTCATCACTAGTTGTTTATCCATTCCCCTTAATGACTCAGAACCAATATTTTCTGCTTTTAAGGCTTCTATCTGGGCCTCCTTAACTTTTTCGGGCAGTTGGGTACTAATAGTAAGCTGTAAAGCTCGCACCCGTCTGGGTTTAACTATGTCATTCTAGCTTAAGGCATCGGCAACCACGTTCGCCTTTCCCGGATGATACTATTGATAGCGCAATCATAGTCATTTAGTAGCTCCACCCAACGTCGTTGCCTCATATTCAACTCCTTTTGCTCGAAGATATGTTGAAGATTCTTGTGATCGGTGTAGATAGTGCACTTGGTACCATACAAGTAATGTCTCCAAATCATTAAAGCAAAAACCACTGCACCCAATTCTAAGTCATGGGTGGTATAGTTCTTCTCGTGAACCTTTAGTTGTCTCGAGGTGTAGGCTATTACCTTTTCTTGTTGCATCAAGACACAACCCAATCCTTGAATGGATGCATCACAATACACCACGAAATCATCCGTTCCCTCTGGAAGTGCCAATATCGGTGCACTATAGAGTTTCTGTTTTAACAATTGAAAAGCCGATTCTTGACTCTCACCCCATTTGTATGTCGTTCCTTTGTGAGTCATGGCTATGAGAGGTTGTGCGATCTTAGAGAATCCCTCTATGAATCATCGGTAATATCCTGCTAATCCCAGAAATTGCCTTATCTCACTCGGCGTTTTGGGTATAGTCTAATTCTTTATCGCCTCAATCTTGGCAGGATCAATGTATTCCCTTCTTATTAATAATATGACCTAGAAATTGCACTACTCGTATCCAAAAGTCACATTTAGAGAATTTGGCATACAACTGCTCATTCTTTAACAGTGCTAAAATCATTAGTAAGTGCTCTTCATGATCCTCCTTGGTCCTAGAATATATCAGTATATCATCGATAAACCCAATGACGAACTGATCGAGATAAGAACTCATAATGACCATAATGAGTACGAAACACATTTTTGGGGATGTCTTCTTCTCGGACTCTAAGTTGATGATAACCAGATCTCAAGTCAATCTTCGAATAATAGCTTGATCCCTGAAGCTGATCAAATAAGTCATCGATACGAGGTAAAGGGTATCGGTTCTTGACTGTTACTTTGTTTAACTCCCTATAATCGATGCACATCCGGAATGTGCCATCCTTCTTCTTAACAAAAAGAACAGGGGCTCCCCAAGGTGATGTGCTAGGTTGAATAAAGCCCTTATCTAAAAGCTCCTAAAGTTATGATGACAACTCTTTTCGTTTATTCGGTGCTAATTGATAAGGTGCCCTAGCAATCGGGGCTGCGCCAGGAGTCAACTCGATTTGAAATTCCACTTGGCGGTGAGGTGGTAATCCAGAAAGATCCTCTTGAAACACCTCTGGAAAGTCACGCATTATGGGAATGTCCTCCGTTCTCCTTTCTTCTGCTTGTTTATCGGTGACGAGTGCTAGAATAGCCAAACGACCTTTTCGCAACAACTTTTAGCTTTCATGTATGAGAGTATGCCTATCACAGCAACACTCCTATCACCTCTGACTGTAAGGATTTCATCACCAACAGGAATTCGTATGATTTCTCATGACATATGACTTCTGCTTGCTTACTAGAGAGCTAATCCATGCCTATCACTACATTAAAACTCCCCAGAGTAACAGGCATAAGAACTATAGCGAAAGTATGACCAGCAAGCTCTATCGTACAATCTCTAAGGATATGCGTTACATGGATCTGTTTACCGTTGGCCAATTCTACGGTGTATTTAGATTCTAAGGCGGAGGGTATATCACTTAAAAGACTACATAACTTTAAGGACACAAAGCTCCTATCAAATCCAGTATTGAATAGTACCGTAGCAAAATACCCATTAACAGAAAACCTACCAGTAACAGTTGTGGGGTCGTTTAGAGCCTCACCTGAGCCAATGATGAAGGCTCTCCCTTTGGCTCCATCGTTGTTGCCACCATTGCCAGTACCATTGCCATCATTGTTGTTGTCACCGTGGTTGTTGTTGTTGTGGCCATTACCGTTATTGCCATTACAATTTTTCCTCAGTTGTGGGCAGTTTCGCCTATAATGCCCTTCCTTCTAACATTCAAAACAACCTTTGGGAGTCTTGACAGGATCAGTGATCTCAAGTTTGATGGATTAGAGTGTAACACAGTGGAATAAGAACAAGAATTAGACAAATTATAGCAAGAATTTGATATTCGTATGCATACGGTTGTAACGAGAGAATATATTTCTGTGAAAAGGAATGTTTTAATAATATCAAATGTTTCTGCTCAATCATTCACTTATTACAATTAGGTTGACACTGCTTATATAGAGTGCAATCACTACTGATATCACGGGATAGTGACATCTGGCAGATTTGTTACAAAAATAAATAAAACTTAACAAACTACTGAAATGTTCACAACTACTGAGAACATATCAGAGTGCTAAACATAAAACTACTGATACGAAACTACTAAAACTACAACGACTGAAGAACAAGCTCTTCAGTCGTTTTACAAAACTACTGAAAAGAAAAACAAAACTACTGAAAAGAAAACCGTCACAACTACTGAAGAAGACCTCTTCAGCTGTTGTGACAACGACTAATACTTTGTCTTCAGCACTTGTGTCTTCAGACTTTGTCTTCAGCACTTGTGTCTTCAGACTTTGTCTTCAGCACTTGTGTCTTCAGACTTGTCTTCAGCACTTGTGTCTTCAGACTTTGTCTTCAGCACTTGTGTCTTTAGACTTTGTCTTCAGCACTTGTGTTTTCAGACTTTGTCTTCAGCACTTGTGTCTTCAGACTTTGTCTTCAGCACTTGTCTTCAGCTGTTGTGGACTTCAGCAGTTGTTGTGACGTCTGTGGGACTTAAGGTTTTTCTGATCCGGCTCATTGGTTCTTTTGGTCCAACAAACTCCCCCTGAACCAATGCAGCCAAAACCTTAACTTTATTGAGGTCCCATTTATTGTTGGCAATAAGATTGGTCTTTTTCCTTCTTGATCAGCTAAGAAGATGACCCAATTAAGCACTGGCCTGGGAATAGATTTCTGAAATTTGGTTGGCATAGTATGGATAGGAGCCCTGACTTTGGGGAACTGGACACAGGGCTGTGGTCCTATCCATGAAATCTACTTCCCATGTATAAGCCTGTAGGATTCTCTGGTGTATGCTCTGAGAACATAATTTGTTCTTCCATGGTAAGATTTTCAGCTCCACCATCAAACAATCCTTCACGCCCATACAGCTCTAAAATGTACTTAGCCTGTTTGCCATTTTTGAGCTCAACTGTTGTGATCTGTCTGTATGCAAACTCATCTGGGTGAGTCCTTCAAGTAACAGACTGAGCTTATTTTGTTTGAAGTTCTCAAGCCTCTTGTAGACTAACCCCTTTTTAATTACTCTGTTCTCTAACATCTTTTGGGGTGGCTGTTTAGTTTCACAGGCCTTCTTGAAATCTTCTACAAATTCCCAGGGTGATACTACAAGGACCACTGTGATCTCTTCATCTACGATCCTATTACTTGGCCCTTGTATCTTGAAGGAATGTCTTTTTTCACAATTCTGTGAGCCACCCTAGGATCAGGCCATATTCTCACCTTTTCCTTTTGATATTGAAATGTGTTAGCAAGGGTGTACAATCTCAGAGCTTCTTTCTTCATACTGATTATTGATGAAGAAGCAGCATAAGTTTTGTCTATGCTTTTCAGCATCTCATCATCATGAAGCTTTTGCTGATGTTCTTCTTCTATCTTTACTCTCACAGCTTCCATCTGTGAGGTGGGAGTGATGGGCATAGATTTGGCTTTAGGCAAAGTTAGGACTGCGGAAAGAGGCAGCCTATCTTCTTCCTCATCATCCTCTTCTTCTTCTTCTTCCAGCCTCAACACCCTTCTCTTCTTCTTCTTGGGTGCATCATCGGCTGTTGGTTTTGAGGGTGAAGGAATTGGTTTAGTGGGTGTGGTAGTGGTGATTTTGAAGTGGGAGGTTTTGCAGGTTGTTCTAGCATTCTTGTAGTGAGTGAGGCTTTTGAGTGTTTTGCTAGTTCCTTTCTGTTCCCAGCACCTACCTCATTTAGTGCTTCAATCACCAATCCCTTAGTGTATGCTTCAGAAGAACAAATCTTGGTGGTTATTGCCAAGATACTGTCCCTGGTCCATGACTTAATCTCGATCAATGATCTCCCAAGGTACTTTGCAATGAATCTGGTCATGATCTCTGGTCTTTCTCTTTCTAATGCATCATAACTTGCCCATCTGAGTTAATTTCTTCAACTTCAAGTCTCCTAATCTCTGAGTCAAGCTGTGCAGTATCGAACCCATGTCTATACAGTTGATCAATAATGGAGTCCATTGATTTACTGTGTGTAGCATCCGCCATTTTGATCATCCCATCGAGTTCGAGTTCTTTTTCTTTTCCTTCAACCTTCCTCTTCTTATATGTGACATGAAAGTCTTTGTGACTGTCACCCACTTGATCAATGTCAGCTCCCTTCACAAACTCCTCTTCCTTCTCAGTCTCCTTTTCTTTCTTCCCCTCTATGCTTTTCCTCTTTGCTTTCACTGACTGACTCTCCCCCTTTTTGGTTGCATTGGTTGCAAGGGTTTGAGTAGCAGAAAGCCTTGTGCTCACAATTTCCTCCACCAGGGGTTGTATGATTGAGGGAAGCCTCTCATCCATGGTTTTGATCACAATGTCTATGATCATTGGGGTGATGAGAGGTAGGGATTGTTGAAAGATAGCAGCTGTTTGCTCAGAGGGGTTCTGTCCCTGAGAAGCAGTGCCAGAAACAGAAGCTGGTGGCTCGAAAGTTTTGAGTGGCTGAGTGTGTGGGAGACCTTCATGTGAAGGTGCCATCTGTGGGTTTATGTTGGTGGCAGATGGACTTGCTTGTTGAGAGAATTGGTCAAGTAGTCTTTGTAGTCTACTGACTTCTTCTTCAAGAATTGTGTTCTGGGCCAGAACATCATAAAAGAAGCCCAGGTCATCATCAGCAGATGCTGAATCACCTGACCTCCTACTTGTAGCAGGATGTACATGCACTGGGTGTAGACCAGTTTTAGCATGTGCCCCTTTTTCTTGGAACTGGGGACTTCCAGCCTCAGGACGATGTCCTTCATCAGCTGTTGCCTCTGGTGAGGTCTTAGCTATGTTACCAGCCTCAGTCTGATCGTGTGCTTATTCAGAAGATGTGGCAGCCTCACCAGATGTTCTGGTCTCCATATCCACACCAGGAGATAGAACAGTTAAACCCTCGTGTTGTGGGCTGTCAGAAGCATGTGATCCTCTTCCTCAATTGCTGTGGTTTTCCCCTTTGTTGGTGTTTGTTGGGGAGGAGGAGAGGCATGCAGCTGAGTCAGCACGTTTGCAATAATGAGAGTAGGACTTTGTGGGGCGGTTGCAGTGGGAGATGGGGTAAAAGCAGTATGCACCTAGGGAGAATGGTGCTCTTAAATGGAAATCTCCTCAAATGAGGAAGATCCCAGATTAGTGGGTACCCCTTCTTTGGTTGCTGCAGGCTCCTTTTGAGAGGAATCCTGAGCGGCTGTGGCTGGTGAAGTCCTTGTATCCACTAGGGGGTTATAACCAGTGGATGTAGCCTGCGTTTGTGTTGCAGGGGCATCCTCAGGGGACTCATTTCCCTGAGTAGCCTTTTTTGTCTTCTTTTTAGTGGGTTTGGTGGGGACTTGGATTTGGAGGTGGTGGCTGTGGTTCCAGCTGCGTGGGTTTGCGCAGCTTGGCAGCCATTTTTAGTGATTGGTCAGAGTTGTGCCGGGAGTATACTTCAGGCAATACAGCCATAGCAGGGACTCCCAGGCCAACAAGTCCCTCAGCTTGAAGCTGGTTTTCAATTATGGCCATTATGAACCGAGGATATAATATCCAACGTTAGCAAGTTGTTTTTGGGCCATATCCTTGAGCTCTAAAAATTGTATTTCAGAAAAATTTAAAGGTGTTGCTCAAGGATGGAGTACATTACCTGTTGCCACCTTGTGTACATTTGATCCCATGATGAAGTCTTGGGGGCAAGGCAGACATTTACCAGGTGAAAGATGAGACGTTCGGCATCCTGGAAATGTTTCTTCAATATGGTAGATGCACTCAGGTTACCCTGGTATCCATGCTGAGCAAATGATTGATCGATTATGCCCTTTGGATAACCAGTTGGGAAAGTGGCATCATCTAGATTGAGGGTTTGGCGAAGAATGTCTGGAGTAATGACCACTTTTTGACGATGGACAAACGATTGAAGAGACTCTGTGTCGTTCTCCTCAGAGCAAGAGTGACGTTTGTCCAGAATTGGTTAAGAGATTCGGCATATATGGTGGGATTTAACAGAAAAGCCGTTTTGTAAGGTGACTGAACCATTAAATCAATGGCGTTGTGAAACTTGGTCCAGTATGGCGATTTTGTGAGATGTGCGACACAGTTGTGTCGAGTTTTAGTTGCATGGTCGCCATTGATGAAGAGAGGTTACAGAGTTTTTTGAACGTTAGGTTTGAGAAGAGAAGAAAGTAAAAACTCTGAAGGTGGGATAAGGTATTTAAAGGGTAGGGTTAGAAAACGACTGAAGGTTTTGGTGTTAGTCATCAGTTTTTGAAACTACTAATGACGTGGTATTAACTTTCAGAGGTTTGGAATGACTGACCGTATTGGTGTGATCAGTAGTTGTTATAAAAAAACTGAAGACTTGGTTTTAACCGTCAGACGTTGAAACAGCTGAAGTCTCTGATTTAATCATCAGTAGTTATAAGATGACTGAAGATTTAGTCATCAGTAGTTATAAAACTACTGAAGAGTAGTCATCAGTAGTTATAAAACTACTGAAGACAGTTTTGACTCAGGTGATGAAACAACTGAGACTTGGTATTAGTCATCAGTAGTTGGGAAACTACTGAAGACTTGGTTTTATCATCAGTTGTTGTAAACAACTAAAGACTTGGTGTTAGTCATCAGTAGTTGTGAAACTACTGAAGACATGGTTTTGCTTCAGTTGTTTAGAAAGAAACAGCAGTGGGAAACTACTGAAGACAAAAAGGCTCATCAGTAGTTGTCGTCAATTCATTGCTTTTCAGCTGTTTCATACTGTCCTCAACACATACTCATCAGATGTTTTCATCTGTTTTCAGATGTTTCATAGGACATCAGTACGTATTTGTATTTCTGACAACAGTAGTTGTAGCTACATCAGCTGTTGTAACTACATCAATTGTTTTAACAAATAATGTACTTGAGTACTGAGAAGTTAAGCTCTAGTAGTTTAAAGAAAACTTCCAGAGGGAAAATAACTTCAGTACTTATATATGACAATAATAAACTAATGATCATCGGTACTTGTGAGCTGAGATCATCAGGAGTTGTCACTTATTCTAGCTGCAGCATACCAAGCCTTAACACTAGGTTTTGGAAAGTTGTGCTATCCAAGGGCTTAGTGAAAATGTCTGCAAGCTCATCAGCACTAGGAACAAATTTTGGATCAATCAGACCTTTTTCAAAACAATCTCTAATAAAATGGTGTCTGATTTCAATATGTTTAGTCCTAGACTGCTGGACAGGATTCTTGACAATACAAAGAGCTGAAGAGCTGTCCATTAACAATGGGGTCTTAGTCTCTATTATGCCATAATCCAATAATTGGTTTTGAAGCCAGAGTACCTGAGATGTACAACTTGCAACAGCAATGTACTCTGCTTCAGCAGTTGATGTAGCAACTGAGGTCTGCTTCTTACTCTGCCAAGAAATCAAGCAGTTGCCTAAGAATTGGCATCCTCCAGAAGTGGAATTTCTTGTCAACTTACACCCTGCATAGTCACTGTTAGAAAAAGCAACTAATTTTTAGTAGAATACCATAAACCTAGAGATGGAGTGCCTTGCAAATATCTAAAGATCCTCTTGACTGCAATCAAATGAGACTCCTTAGGTGCAGCCTGAAATCTAGCACAAACACATGTAGCAAACATAATATCTGGTCTAGAAGTTGTTAAGTACATGAAGGACCCAATCATACATCTGTAAAGTGTTTCATCAACTACTTTACCTTTCTGATCTGTATCCAGTTGTGTGGTGTTGCACATGGGAGTAGAACAGGCTTACACTTTTGTAAATCAAACTTTTCCAAAAGATCTTTTGTGTATTTGGACTGATGAATGAAAATTCCATCAGCCTTTTGTTTGATTTGCAAACCCAGAAAGAACTGTAATTCTCCCATGGCACTCATTTCAAACTTCTGTTGCATCAACTTTGTAAAGGCATCACATAACTGTGGATCAGAGGATGCAAAAATAATATCATCTACATAAATTTGAACAAGTAGATTATGCTGCCCAGCTTTCTTAATGAATAAAGTCTTATCTATGGAGCCTCTAGTGAAATTATTTTCCAGAAGAAAGTTTGATAATGTCTCATACCAGGCTCTAGGAGCTTGTTTCAACCCATAGAGAGCCTTATCAAGCTTATACACCCAATTAGGATGTTTATTGTCCTCAAAACCTGGTGGTTGACATACATAAACCTCTTCTTTAATTTTCCCATACAAAAATGCACTTTTGACATCCATTTGAAAAACTTTAAGGTTGTGATAAGCAGCATAAGCTAAAAACAATCGAATTGCTTCCAGTCTGGCTACAGGGGCAAAGGTTTCATTAGAATCAATACCTTCCTCTTGTGAAAACCCCTGTACAACCAGTCTGGCCTTGTTCTTAACAATAAGCCCATTTTCATCAGTTTTGTTCCTAAACACCCATTTAGTGCCTATTGCACACTTACCTGGAGGTAGAGGAACCAGTTCCCACACTTGTTGTTTCTTGAACTGAAGAAGCTCAAGCTGCATGGCTTCAACCCATCCGTTGTCCCTTAAGGCAAAGTGATAGTTCTTTGGCTCTTGCTGACTAATGAAGAGAGCATAGAAGCAGAAATTTGACAATTGACTTCTTGTTGAAATGCCAGCATTGATATCACCAATGATTTGAGACAGAGGGTGATTCTTTAGATCTTGGTACACAATAAGATCTGTGCAAGTGTTTGTAGCAGGCTCAGCAGCAACAGATGGTGATGGTGAAGCATTTCCTTGAAACCAATCAGTAGATGGTAATTCAAAGGAAGTTAAAGTTGTAGAAATCTCATCAGCATTTGTTGTGGATTGTGCTACTGAAGCTAGAGGAACATCAGGTCTAGCTGAATCATGCAGTTGATCACTAAACTTGAAAAGGTGATTACTTATATCATCATCATCATCAGTAACACCAGATGGATGACTAGCTACAGAAGATAATGGATTCCTATGATTCGCAACAGCAGGTGGTTGATAAGGAACATATTGCAGAATGTCCAGATCAAACAACTCCACAGGGTTTTGTGGAATTGTATCCTTAGGGGATTCATTAAACTTCACATGCAAGGTTTCTTCAACTATCTTTCTCGACAGTTGAATACTCTATAAGCCTTGCAAGTGAATGAATACCCAACAAAATACCTGCATCCACCTTAGAATCAAACTTTGAAGTTGATCCTTTGTGTTGAGAATGTAACAGGGACACCCAAATGCTCTAAAGAATAAAATCAAAGGGGCTAAATGATGTAAAACTTCATAAGGAGTTTTCATCAACCTCTGATTTACTAAGGCTCTATTCTGTACATAGCAGGCTGTATTGACAGCTTCAGCCCAAAAGGTCAGTGGCAGACCAGAATCAGCCAACATGGACCTTGCAGCTTCAATAGGGTCCTGTTCTTTCTCTCCACTACTCCATTTTGCTCTGGAGTCCTTGGGATGCTATACTGCCTCTTGATTCCTTTGACAAGTAAAACTCATCAAGAGTGTGGTTTCTGAATTCAGTACCATTGTCACTCCTCACACACTTAACTGGTAGGGAATACTGCTTCTCAACGTGTAACACAAAGTTCATAATGGACTGAGCAGCCTCATCCTTTGAATGCAAGAAGAAGGTCCATACATATCTAGAGTAATCATCCACAATTACCAGACAGTATTTCTTCTTTGCCATACTCATTACCTTCACAGGACCAAAAAGATCCATGTGCAGTAGTTATAAGCAGGCATTAGACTTGGATTCTTCTATGGTTGGGAATGAAACTTTAGGTTGTTTCCCTTTTAAGCATGCAGTGCAGATTTCATCACAATTGAACTCCTTTATTGGAAGACCTCTCACTAAACTCTTGTGGATCAGCTGATTCATGTTTTTGAGATTAACATGACCCAACCTTCTATGCCACAGTTTAGATTCTTGGAGAGAGACCTTGGAGAAAAAGCATGGATGGCCTCTTAACTCAATTTTCTTTGACAGATCCAGGCATATACTCTTCCTATCCTGTTAGCCTTCAGGAGAGTATTATCATCCAGTACTTTGTCAATCAGGCTCAGAACCTTGGAAGACATAATCCTATTGGCTTGTGAAAAGAGCAACATGTCCTTTGTCACACATCTGACTGACACTCAACAGATTGTATTTGAGATTCTCCACATGGTTGACATAATCAAATCTAATATCTCCATTAGACACAAATCCCTTTCCAATGATGTAACCTTTAGCATCATTTCCAAATGAGACAAATCCCTTCTTTCCTTGAGAGTAATCATGAAGAAGAGAGCTGCTCCCAGTCATGTGCATGGATCCTCCACTGTCCACATACCCGATGCTTCTTTGGCATGCTGAAGAACCCTGCACAATCACAAGAAACTAGTTAGCATTGGATACCCAAACCTTTTTGGTTTTGGAACTGACTTTATCAACAGATTTAACCATAGCTGGTTTCTCATGATTAACAGCTGATGAAGATGGAGATGGTGCTGAAATGGATTTGGGCTTGGAATTCCTCTCCAGTGGTTTGATCACATGGGCTTCAAGTTGGTTAACTCTCCCCAACAGATGCTGAACCATCATAACAAGCTGTGTCTGATTTGAAGCTGAGCTTTCAGTTCATTTGACACTCCAGAGCTTGTTTTTGATGAGTTCCTGTGACCCACCATTTCCTCCTTCTTAGATTTCACAGACTTAGTCTTATGTTTATCATAAGGAACAATATCAGCTGTCTTCTGATAAACCGTATCCTTCTTAGTGGATTTGGGTAAGGCCTTGGGTTTATCAGGTTGAGATGATTGTGGTACAAACTTGGTCTCAAACTCAGTTTTCATTTTATTTATTTCTAGTTTAATGAGCTCATCCCTTTGGAGCTTTAAACCCTTTTTGTACCAACATTCATCAGATAGATGATTGAATTTACCACAAATTCACATGGTTTATTCTTCATCTTGGACATCTTTACTGCTGAAGTGGAAACTACCGAAGGTGTGATCTTCAGTACTTTCCTCCTATCAGTACTAGGTACTAAAGGATTTGTAACAGCTGAAGACTAGTAATTCAACTGTTTTCCATCCGTCCTAATAGACTGTTTGATGAATTCCTTAGTAGTTGTTAGTCCTTGTATTTCAACTGATTTGAAATGCTTTTCAGATGTTGGGTCTCTTTCAGTACTTGGGGTACATTGAGGAACAACATCTGAAGTACTTAGCTGCATATGAGTCTCCGTAGTTAGACCATTAGTCAATTTATTTGTTGAGATCTTAACACTGGTTTCATTCTCTGATCTTAGATTATCATTGGAGAATGACTCACATGATAATGTGGTTTGGAGATTGCTTTCACTTTCAGACTTAACTATGGAGTTAGGAGTAAAGTCTGTTGGTGGATCAGTATGGTTGTAACCAATGCCAAACTTCACATTTGAAGCAGTTTGCTTGCTAAGAAGCATTTCAAATCCCTTGCATGATGAGACCCAGCGTTCACACTCAACTTGGGTCACTGCAAGTTTTTCTTTGAGACTCCTGTGGTCTTCCAGAATAACCTCTAGCTTAGCCTTTTCATCATTTAATTGGTATTTAAGCTTATAAATCTCATCACTTTTACTGTTAAGAGCAGACTCATACTCAGCTTTTCTTTTGAAAATGGTTTTCTCAAGCTCAAGTTTTTGATTTATTAATGCTACATTTGCCTCTCTAATAGAGACAAAGGCAGCTATGCATGATTCAGAACATAACTTGGCTTTAGCCTCTGAAGATACCTGAGTTACCTGTGAAGATGATGCATTTGAACAGCAACCCTCAGTAGACTCCAGGGCCATGAGAGCAAGATTTCCAAAAGGGTGTTCACCACCATGTTGACTAGCACCAGCATAGTATTGCTCAGTGTGACCAGACAAGTTATCAGGTAAGCTACTCCAGTCAACGACTCCAAGTGTGAAGAAGCTGTGATGAGGTTGTGATTGAGATGGATATGGTTGAGGTTCTGGTAATGCATGAGATTATGGTACAATAGGAGCTTGAACTTGATTTGACTGTGGCATATAATAGCAGATATAAGGATATGGCATTTGACCCTGAGGAACAAAATATGCAGGAGATTGAGGGTGTGATGAATGACTAGAACCAGCAGAATGTTGCCCTTTGGATTGTGAATTGTTATTTGGAAAAGTCAAAAAGGGTGTAGAAGTGTTAGATCCAGTTGATCTACACTCTCTTGCATAGTGTCCAAGCCTGTGGCATTTGTGACACTTCAACTTGCTCTTGTCAAAACCGACTTTGGTTTTGTCAGAGAGTCCAGGAAATTCCTGCCAGTTCTCTTGTAGATTTCTGAGATCTGATATTGATCAAGGCCATTTGGCTCAAAATATCATCTCTTCTAAATCATCATTAGCAATGCCCTTCAAATCATCCATGATAAAGCATAGATTGTCACTATTATTACCAGAATGACAATCAACACTCACAAAGGCATGATTAGAATTGTTTGAGGTGAAATCAATATGCTCATCATAGTGGCATTCTGATCCTGCATACTCGGACTCATGACTTACCAAGGCAGTGTTACCTGGTACAAAATCATCAGTGAGCTTTCCAGATGATGACAGTTTTCGTTTCTGTTCTATCTTTCTCTCAAATGTGAGCAATTTCCCATGGAGTTGGGTGAGAGATAGTTTGTCCAAATTTGCACTGGAGCGTAGGACAATAGTATATGTGTCCCATCTCTCAGGCAGTGATCTGAGAAATCTGTTATTCATCTGGCTATTTGTGTACTCATGTTTGACCATTTTAATTCAGAGATCAAACAAGAGAACCGCTCAAACTGTTGAGTCAGTGTCTCACCCTTTCTATGAGAGAATGTCTCATATTGTTGGGCAAGGATTTCTCTATTATTTGCCAAGACCTCATCTGTTTCTCCAAATTGTTCTTTCAAGGCATTCCAAAGGTCATGGGCAGTTTCATAATGCATTAGCCCAGAATAGATTTCATTGGGCAGTGCCATGGCCAGAATTCCATGGGCTTTTGCATCAATCTCAAACAATTTCTTATCCTCATCTGAGTATTGCTCCCTCCTCTTCGGAACCATTTGATTGGTTTCCGGTTATTCACCATAGGCTTGTGTGGACCATGTACCACTGATGTCCAACAACCTGAGCTGTTAACAGACAGGTGATGGAGCATTCATCGTTGCCATATGTTGTACTCATTCCTAACCAGCATCGGAGGCTTGGTTGAGGAACCATTATTGTGAGGATCATTGGAAGGAGTAGTCATTTTAGGTCCAAATACAATTTAATTCAAGCTTTTAAAAGATTTTACACAGACCACAACAGACTCAATGAAAACCAAGAATAAATCTCAGGATGAATGACCAAAAACACAGAAAATTCAATCTCTATAACCGTTTCTTGCAAAAATGCTAATTCAATCAAACTTGGATCTGGATAGCAGTTTCAATGATCAATTATTAGATCGATCAATGATGAACCAAGCTCTGATACCATTTGACAGGATCAGTGATCTCAAGTTTGATGGATTAGAGTGTAACGCAGCGGAATAAGAACAAGAATTAGACAAATTATAGCAAGAATTTGATATTCGTATGCATACGGTTGTAACGAGAGAATATATTTCTGTGAAAAGGAATGTTTTAATAATATCAAATGTTTCTGCTCAATCATTCACTTATTACAATTAGGTTGACACTCCTTATATAGAGTGCAATCACTGCTGATATCACGGGATAGTGACATCTGGCAGATTTGTTACAAAAATAAATAAAACTTAACAAACTACTGAAATGTTCACAACTACTAAGAACATATCAGAGTGCTAAACATAAAACTATTGATACGAAACTACTGAAACTACAACGACTGAAGAACAAGCTCTTCAGTCGTTTTACAAAAATACTGAAAAGAAAAACAAAACTACTGAAAGAAAACCGTCACAACTACTGAAGAAGACCTCTTCAGCTGTTGTGACAACGACTGATACTTTGTCTTCAGCACTTGTGTCTTCAGACTTTGTCTTCAGCACTTGTGTCTTCAGACTTTGTCTTCAGCACTTGTGTCTTCAGACTTTGTCTTCAGCACTTGTGTCTTCAGACTTTGTCTTCAGCACTTGTGTCTTCAGACTTTGTCTTCAGCACTTGTGTCTTCAGACTTTGTCTTCAGCACTTGTGTCTTCAGACTTTGTCTCAGCACTTGTGTCTTCAGACTTTGTCTTCAGCACTTGTGTCTTCAGACTTTGTCTTCAGCACTTGTGTCTTCAGACTTTGTCTCAGCACTTGTCTTCAGACTTTGTCTTCAGACTTTGTCTTCAGCACTTGTCTTCAGCTGTTGTGGACTTCAGCAGTTGTTGTGACGTCTGTGGGACTTAAGGTTTTTCTGATCCAGCTCATTGGTTCTTTTGGTCCACAAGTCTCCTAAGGTTGTTGTGGCTTCCTTAACAGTTCACCGTGACAATTCTTAGCAGCGTGTTCAATCTTACCACAATGTTGACACTTGAAATTATCACACCTTCCCACATGATGGTAATTACATAGAGTGCACTTCGGATGTTTACCACCATAACCATTGGGTCCTTGACTGTTTGAAGCCGTCTGGTTGAAGTTGCTATCGAACCCCCATTGTTGTTGCTGAACTGGTTGTTGTTGTTGTTGAGATTGGGGTTGACTGCTGGATGATGATTCCTCTTGTTGTCCGGCACACTCGCCACAGCGCCCCACTTAGGTAAACGTCCTTGCTCCACTGCTTGACCAGTTAGCTTATGACCTAACTGGATGGCTTGTTGAATCGTGGCTGGGTTGGAAGCAGTTATGCGTCCTCTAAGTGTTATAAAACCGTCTTCCATGTGGACACCCATTTAGGGTCTTCTCGTGTCACTCCTCGAGTTCATCCATTTGATGTCGAAGTTTGTACACCTCGTGCTGCAATGTACAAACATCACCCGTGAGTCGCATGACTCGTTGCTGCTTAGTATCCAGTGGAGCCACCAGTGCGGCAATCATTTTCTTATTGGACTGCATCATCCATGGGAGTGAACGCATTGGCTGATCAGCGTTGCTCCTACTCCTGGGCCTCGGGACAGGTACGCGCTCCCTATGCATTATGTGATCAACGAACTTCGGGTAGAAACTCCAGTCTCGTGGGGGGTCACGCTCCATCAATGCAAAAGGTTGATCCCAATCAATCTCCCCTTAAGGATAAGCTAGATGGGGCCAGTCGGTCCATTGTCGGGTACAGGTGCAGGAGGTGGAGACTCAGATCGTGTAGGTGATGCCGTCGCTTACCCGGAGTTCTCGATGACGATGCCATGCTGCAAAGAGTGTGATGTGTATGCCAATGAGTATGCAGTAGAGGAAATAAGGAACAGGTAACTAACTAACTATGTGCGGTTATAGTCTAGTGTGTAGGTAACCTAGTTCCCTATAACCAATGGCTCTGATACCAATCTGTCACACCCTCAAAATCCACGTGCAGAGTTTTACTGCAAGGCGTGTGAACAAACCAGGATCATAGTCAATAGTTACCCAGAACGACTCTATATGCCAACGTTAGAATAAAATCAACCAAAGTTCAAACTTGAAAACTATGCGGAAGAGTTTTGTAAATACGACAAATCCAAAGTATAAAAAATGCATAATATGTCAAAACACATGCCATCCCAATGTTCAAAAACCCATGAATTAAAGGCAACAAATGTATTTACGAATTAAAGCCTTAGGATGCATGCTGGACCCGTGTTGTGCTCCTAATGGTGAGCCGAGTTAACGACCTGAGAATAGCATACTAAAAATGTCAACACAATGGTTGGTGAGTTCAAGAGTTGATGTTCAACTATAAACAATTTAACAGTTGTGGTATATAAGTAGTGTATTGTAACAGATAGCTAATCTATTAACAATAAATATTAATTCATAGTGATTTCGCAATTGAAGCTGACTGTGATAACTTGTTGCCTCCTGTCACAACTTATCAGGTCGTGAAAATGTTCATTAGGACAAATTGCACCCGGTTGACCTCGAGTCACACAGGTGGGGCTCGTCAAACCGAGTAGTACTACCCAAGTTTCCCCGCTATTCAATATTAACAATTCGAAAGTGTGAGGACTTTTCCATGATAAATGGCACTATATTAATATTATACACAACTTAAATATATAAATCGTTTGTAAATTACCAGTATGCTATCTCCCCAAAAGAGATTAAGTAAAGAGTGGGGCATGAACTCACCTGATATGCGTAACAAATACTTAGGGTTTACTTGAAAGAAAGAGTGGACAGACAACCTTCAAAGGTTACCTAGATCATGTAAGTACATAAATGCATGTAAACAGAGAACATGTGGTACCCTAAGTACACCACAACCAAAGACTCAAGGTTTCAGAAAACAGACACGTTTGACCCAGTTGACCCGTTTGACTTGTTGGGGACATCATGAGTTATAATTCAATTAAGCAAACGTGAACATATAACATACATGGTTAACATTCAAATGGATCACATGAGGTGCAACATTACCCAATGCATTACTTAGATCATCATACCACTAAATATCATACAAGTCATGCAAATCTAAAACATTAACATGCCCACCAGTTATAACATAACTAACACGCCACACAAAGATGAAATCACGCACTACATGCCATGTGAAGCCACTCACGACTTCACATCCTAAACCCTGCTAATCCTACTAAATAGGGGCCTCAGATTCGCACGCATGTATGATGATCACAATCATATTCATTACATTCAACACACACCACAATGATCAATTTCCATACAACTCAAATAACACGTCCTATCACATTAGACAACCACAATAAACACTCTAGCCTGATCTTAACACCAAAAACATGTCCAACTCATAATATCCAACGTACATCGAAAATAAAGTTTCCCTTTTGGGAAAGTAATACTCAAAAGTGATCTACCATCCATAAAATCACAAATTCATCAATCACATACCTAATCAAGTTCATAACATAACTAGGCATGATCAACAACACCAAACTAATATAATTCATTAATTCATAACCCAAAAAGTTACCATCTTTAGTAATGTATGGATTCTAACATGTGTTCTTGAACTCCCATAGTTCACAACAACAATCTAGTATCTAAACATCATCATAAACATATCCATAACATCCATTCATCCCTATTTCAACATTCTTGACAAAATAAAGTTACTATTATTAGTACCTATGAACACAACCTTCAATTCATCAATTTCTTGCAAGATAAATGTAATCTAGCACTCACCCAACCAAAATAACACCATATAGTCATCTAACAATCATCAACTTCATATTATCAACATCAATTTTCGAATTAGGGTTCATCTTGAATCAAAGTTCATGAACAATTCATCAAAAACGTATCATTCTTGCATAATCGACGTTAAACAACATGTATACTATCTAACTAACATACTAGCATCATCAAACAACAACAACTTCAACATTTTTGTACTCAAATCCGAATTAGGGTTCGGCCATATCAAGAAAACCCATAAAACTTGTAAAATTCTAACCTTTTCACATGTATTATCTTGCAATTGATGATTCTAACGTGTTCTATAGCTTGAGATCGACCAAAACCGTAGCAAAATGATTTTGGAAGGCTGAAATTCGAAGGTGAGGGGGCTTGGAATGGATGTTGCGGCCGAAATGGGGTTTGGGGGGATTACGGTTGTTAATTTTGTTATGTCTTAGTTTTAGGTAATTACACTTAACCCCCTTTATTTATATTTTTTAAAAACTATTCTTTTAAACACTTTTCAAAAGGTTTTAACTTAAAATACCAACATTATTAATCAACAATAATAATATTTACATTATTTTCACTAGTCACAAGATAGGCAATTTAAATATACGCGTTTCCATGTTACGTGATAAAATTCACGGTTAACATTTAAATCACGTAAACACATAAGCATAACACAATAATCATCTAATCTATTAGATTATCATTAATGTAACATGATTAATTATTATTAGGTCACCAAAGTTAAACGACAACTAGTGTATGTTCATGACATGTGTACGCAAGACTTAACGGAACTAACGGAGTTTTGGTAATGGGAAAATTACCAGATGTCACATTTTACAGGATGAAGAATCCAAATCTGCCTTTACATCTTTTATGGAAAGTTTTCAGACATACCAAGGTAGCCATTTAACACAAATTGATTTGATTTTGTAGGATCTGTTTGAGATGGATCTAGATGATGTTGAAGAAATGGATTTAAACTGGCAAATGGTGATGATATCTCATAGGACTCAAAAAAATCTTATGTTAACAGAAACTATAAGCCAAGTGCATACAAATCAATCGGCTTTGATAAGTCAAAGTCAAGGTGTTTCAACTATAATAACTATGACCACTTTTCAAGAGAATGCAAAGCTCTAATAACTCAAGGAGGCAATGGTCAAACTAGCTCTAACAGTCAAAGATATCATCAACAGTCTCATTAGACATTTTAAAAGCCATATCAAGGTCTTTCAATACCAAAACTAAAAGAAGAATCAAAGACAACTGTAGAGCCAAAGAAAGCTCTAGTTGTTAGCATTAAGGATGGTTATGATTGAGTGCTTATGCAGAATAGTTTACTGCTAATCTTATTTCTGGTTTAGCACTAATTACCGAGATTAACAATGAAGGTTGGTCAGAAGACAATGATCCAAAGGCAAATGATGATAGGCTTCACACATGACCGTATGCCTGAATCAATCTCAAAACCTTACCTGAGAACTTTAACACTCATAATCACTCACCTGAGAATAAAGCAAAGCTTAAAGCCTTTCATAAAAAGAAAGAGAATATTCATTCTACTATTGAAAGTGAAATTAAAAAGATAAATATTGAAATATTTAAGGAGGAAGACTCAAAAAACATAAAAAATGATCATCCGATAAGAGTCAAATTCTATGAACCTCAACCAAAGAACAAGAAGTTATTTGTCCCAAAAGGATCTAATGAATGTCTTATTGAAAAATGTGAATATGAAAAACATGTTGAAAAAGTCACTAAAAATGACAAGAAGAAAAGGAAGTCTAAGGAAGAGAAATTAAAATCAAGGACTTCCTATTCTGATGATTTAGTTCTTATGAATCAAATCAATTGATCAAAAACTTAAAGAATCTGAAAAAGAATCTTCTCAAGATTCAATTCAAACCCAAAGCAAAAAAACTTCATCAAGAATAAGAAATCAAAGAAGAAAAAAAACAACTACTAAAGCTAAAAAGTCTGAACCAAGAATCAATCAACTCAATTTAAACTAGTGAAGTTTGTGTTAACAGGAACTTTTAAGATGAACATAATCCTTGAAATGACATCAAAACCAAATATCAAATCTAACTCTGATCTAAAAATAGGTTTAGGTCCTATGTCTTTCGATGTTCATAAAATATTTATGTTTAAGGAGATAAGGAATTGTGAAAATATTCAAAAGCTAAAACCTAAAAATCAAAAGCACAAACTCACAAAGAAAAAAAATTAGATTAACCTGCCTACTCCTTAATCTAAACAAGGATCAAATGTAGCATCCACATCTAGGGTTAATCATTAGTTGTTTAAATCTCCACAAAGGTAATATGACATATGTGATATGTATAATCATAATACATCTGAATGTTATTTTAACAAGTACTGTCACATTTAGGATATGACAAATCACACAACTATTGATTGTTATTTCAATAAATATTATGCCTTGTGTTATGAAAGGAATCATAATACTAAAGATTGTTACTTCAAAAAGAACTTGCCAAGGAATGGATATGTTAATCCAAGATTTCAAAGAAATCAAACAAATGGTTTTCAAGGTTTATCACAACAACCATTCTTAGGCTTGAGATCTTTCAAAAGAATCAGTTTAGATTATGATGATCATTATACTGTGAGAACAAAGAAATGTACATAATGGAAATTTCATTCCACGACCTGTGAGAATGAACAATGGAAATTTAACAAGAAAAATTTTTCAAATAATATTTCAGTTGATGGTTTAAAGTTTCTTGATGATGATCTTAAAAATCATTTTAATGCTTTGAGGTCAAAACAAAGAAAAGATAATAAAACAGTTATCAAAAGAGGAATTGATAATCCAAAATTTCAAAGAAACCTGACGTGAACAAACTCATTTTAAGCAATTTACCATTGTTGATAAGTATGGCAAGCCCAAGACCATCTCAGCTTGGGTTGATAACTCAAGTTAAATGTATTTGAAATGCAAGTACGCCCAAGAAGACCAATAAACATGTGGTATGTTGATAGTGGGTGTAGCCAACATTTGACAGGCAATAATGCCTTACTTCAAAACTTTAAGACAAAATTTACTGGCAAAGGAACTATATCTAATGGGGTTATAAGATTTGATAAAGTCAACTACTGGGCTCAGTTGAACTTCAATCTTTTAAGCATTTCCCAAATTTGTGATAATCATATTCTACTTTATTTGTTAACTCTTACTGTTATATTTTAAAGCCAGGTTTTCATATTATCAAGGAATGGGTGTTTTTAAAGTTGTTCATGATCAATATGTCTACAAGCTATATGTCTCAAGTTGATCCTTCAATAGAAACAGCTTGCCTAAATACTCACGTCTCAAATGATGAAAGCCAGCTTTGGCAGAGATGTATCAGGGATTCCAACTTTAAAAACATGAACAACTTAGTGCAGGAAATAATGTAGTAGGCATTCTAACAAAAAAGTTTGCTACATCAAATCTTTGTAAAGCATGTTTGAAAGGAAAGCAACACACAGTGTCTTATAAGTCCAAGCTGATAAACTTAAAGTCCAAGCCACTACAGATGTTGCACATGGATCTATTCAGTCCAGTAAATATGCATAGTATTGGAAAGAAATCTTATTGTTTAGTTATCATTGATGACTATACAAGATTTTCTTGGGTTTTCTTTTTACGTGCTAAATCTGAAACGATTGAATTATAAAAGAGTTTATCATTAAAGTAGAAAATCAACTAGATCAAAAAAGTAAAAATCATTCAAAGTGATAATGGAACAAAATTTAAAAGTACTAATGTTAACATGTTCTATGCAGAAAAAGGATAGCTCATTAGTTCAGTGCTCCTAGAACTCCATAACAAAATGGAGTTGAAGAAATGAAGAACAAAACATTGATTGAGGCAGCTCGTGCAATGTTAACAGATGAAATGATTCCAATTACTTTCTAGGATGAAGCCATATCAACTGTGTGTTTTGTTCAAAATCCTACACTATTGGTGAAAGATAAATAGAGAATTCCTTATGATTTGATGTTTGGCAGGAAATCAAGCATAGATTTTCTCAAATCATTTGGTTGTCCGATTTTGATTTATACTCAAATAATCAGCTTGGAAAATTTGAAGCAAGATCTAATGATGGATTTTTTCTTGGATATTCGTCAGTTGCAAAAGCATTTAGAGTTTATAACTCTAGAACGAATATTATCATTGAAACTTTGAATGTTAAATTCCTTGAAAATTCATTTCATTCAGTTGAAAATGGTCCAGCTTGATTATTTGATTTAGGTTCTTTGTCAAACTTATTCAATTCTAACCTGTTTGAATCTTATGTGTTAACAAGAAACAAGTAGGAGATCTTGGATCATTCAATGATGATTCAGATTTTGGTGATATGGATGATTCAAGCCCACGCTCTCCATTCTTCTCATTGTTAAAGATCCTGTATACAATTCCGAATCTCATAATCAACAAGCTCAATAACAACATCCTGTTTGTCAAAATTCAAATATTTCTCAACCAATTCATGATGATGGACCAGAAATTCAACAACCTGAGTCTGAAACTTCATTTGTATCTAGAGATGTAGATGTTAACGACAAGCTTGATTATTTTATCAACTCACCGACTCAAGTTCCAAATTTCAATCCACATTCTTCAAACTGTTGCATCATCTTTCTAACTTGAACCGGACTAATCTTGATGTGAATGCTTAAGAAGATGAGATTCCAATGTCTCGTATTCACAAGAGACATCCTATATCACAGATTATTTGTCCTTTGAATGAGAGAAGAACAGGAAGTCATTCAAAGTAAGCAAATATTTGCTTATACTCCTGTTTTGTATCTCAAAGTGTTCCTAAAAACATCACTGAAGCGTTACAGGACAATAGTTGGATTGAGGATATGCAAGAAGAGTTATTATAGTTCCGTAAACAGGAAGTATGGAAGCTTGTGGATTTTACTAAAGGAGAAAATGCCATTGGCACAAAATTGTTGTTTAGAAACAAGTCAGATGATCAAGGAATTGTTGTTCGTAACAAGGCAAGACTAGTAGCACAAGGTTACACCCAAGAGGAAGGAATTTATTATGATGAAGTGTTTGCTCGAGTTGCAAGACTTGAAGCAATTCGTGTCTTCCTATCTTATGCTTCTTATATGAAATTCAAGGTGAACCAAATGGACGTCAAAGGTACCTTTTCGTATGGACCAATCATAGATAATGTGTATGTCAAGCAACTTCAAGGCTTTGAAGATGCTGAATTCCCTCATCATGTGTACAAGTTGAGCAAAGCTTTATATGGTCTACATCAAGCTCCTAGAATCTGGTGTGAGACATTTTCATAGTATTTGATCCAACATGGATACACAAGAGGGAAAATTGATCCAACTTAATTCATAAAGAAGGATGTAGATGATCTCTTATGTGTTCAAATGTATGCGGACGATATCATATTTGGTTCTACAAGTCAGGAATTGTGCTCAGAATTTGAAGAGATCGTGAAATATCATTTTCAAATGAGTTCTAGAGAGGAAATAAACTTTTTCCTTGGATTACAAGTGAAATAGTCTGTAGATGGAATTTTTATCAATCAAGAGAAAAATCTTTGATAAGCTTTTGAAAAAGTTTAAACTGCAAGATTGTTAATCTATCAGAACTCCAACTAATGTTAATAGCAAGATTGATGCTAATCAAAAAGGAATATCAGTTGACCAAACTTTATACAGATCTATGATTAGATCATTGATGTATCTTACTACATCTAGACCTGAAATCATGTATGCTATTTGTGTTTATGCCAATCAGACCCGAAGGAATCTCATCTTATCACTGTCAAACGCATATTCACATATCTCGAAGGAAAACCGGCTCTAGGGTTATGGTATCCTTATGAAGGAAACTTTGAGTTAGATTAATATACTAATAGTGATTATGGGAATGTTGCCAAGATCGCAAATCTATAACGGCTGGTTGTTAGTTTTTGGGTCCCAGGTTAGTCTCATGGCAGTGTAAGATACAAACAAATGTCTCAGTCTCAAATGCAGAAGCCGAGTACATAGCTACCTCAATAAGATGTTCTCAAATCATTTAGTTACAAAACCAACTGCTGGATTATGAGTTCAATTTTCTTAAAACTCCTATTTACATTGATAACACCATTGCTATATTTATAACAGCTAATCCTATCCAACATTCAAAAACAAAGCATATAGAAATTCGATATTATTTTCTAAGAGATAACTCTGAAAAAGGTTTAATTATTTTGATTCAAATATCAACTGAAAAACAATTGGTTGACCTATTTACAAAAAGCCTTTTTTACCAGAAAGGTTTGAGTATTTGGTTGACTCTATTGGTCTTATTAATCATGTTGAAAACTGATTTTGACTCATCAAAATGAAAAGAACCCTCCTTTCTTTTTAAAATCAAATAAAAAAATCAAAGTTAACTGCCTAATTGTATATAGTATGTGTGTGAGCTCAAACAAAAAATAAATAGAAAACTAAAAATTACAAAATCAAAATAGAAAATATAAAATGAAAATACAAAAATATAGTTTAGTTGTTCATTTATTATTTTAGGATTGAATCTGCCATTGAAATATGTGAGAAATGATTGTACATTAGTTTTAGTCAGTTGCATACTTCACTCGTTAATAGAGTCTAACGTGATCAGATATGATGTGCGGGTAAACTAAAGCAATTATACTGAAAAAGTAGATTATTTTGATTTAACTAAATCATATACATTTGTGTGTATCCGTCTTAGTACTAATGAGTGTCTTTGACTTATCTAATTGATTGCTTGTCAAGTCACAACCTCACACCTGGTGGTGATATGATTAACCATGAGATTTGTTTACCACATCTGTTCACTTCTCTGTTATGAGTCATTATAGACCTGAAGTGTCAAGGTATCTTCTGTTGTAAGTCATTACAAACCTGAATATTCTCACTTGATGCAAAAGATGCCAATGTGCATAATCCTTTCAAAATTCCATAAATGGATGCCTTATGATTCTTTATGAATCATCTCTATCTATTTATTTATGAAACGGATTCAGAAATTACCAAATGGTTCGTCCATAGTGGTTTTCTCAAAGATTATCAAATGGTTTAACCATGATGATTCTATCATTGATCTAAACATGAGATCTGGTTATACATATATATCAGGTTTTTAAGTTGAGTAAAAGTGCTTGCTTGCATACCTTGATGAGGGTCGGACTCTCTAAGTCTAAGTGTGGGTTACATAATATCATATCTAATTGAAACTTAATCAATCCAAGAATTAAAAAAAGTAAGTATTCTGATACTTTTGCCAAAGTGCTCATTGTCTGTCCTTAGATCTAGTGTCTTCTCTGCTACAGGATTGCTGACCTGGAAAACACCTGATCAGGATCTAATCAATGTCTATGACTATCCATAATTTTTGTTTGTTAATGTGCTGATTGTTAACTGATATGATCTCCTTGCAGGCATGTGATTCATTAAGTATATAGTAGAGTTTATTATATTTTATTATGATTTTTACATAATATTTTGTCTGTAGTCATGTTGATAATGACTAGTTTGTCTTTGATTTTCATTAATCAAATAAAAGTTAACAAGTATGTGTGTGTTGATATGATACAAAAATGAACCTGAAAAGATTTCACATTAAGTTAAAATGTAAAAAAACATCTTGCAATCAAAAATAAAGAATTGAGATTATTTGTAATTTTGAGGCTAAAATGCTAAGAAATTATTTGAGAAATTAAAAGTAAAAGATTTAGTGAGAAATAAATTTTTAAATCTTAAAAGTCAAAAAGTCAAAGATTTTCATAGTCAAAAAGTCAAACTTTGACCAAGGTTGAAATTTTCATGAAGAACTATGACAATTTTCAAAATTAGGGTTTGGATGTTTATGGTGAAAAAATTCTAAGTGTTGGACGTATGGAAAGGTCCTCATACGCCTAAACAGTGGTCATAAGTCTAGTTTAGGAGTATGATGAATTTTCAAATTTTTGTTCAAGCGTTAGGCGTTTTGGTTCCAACTCATGCGTCTAAACAGTTGTCATAAGTTTGAAAAACTGGTTAAGTGTTGGGTGTTTCATCCAAGCTCATGCGCCTGAACAGTACCAGACTTTCCATGTTGAAAATAAACCAAGTGTAGACACTTTCAAAGTCCATGTGCCTAAACAGTTCTCATACGAACTGAGGGTTCATGAAATTGTCCAAGTGTTAGGTGTTTCGGGCTAGGTCATGCACCTGAACAGTGCTCACAAGCCTAAAACAATGCTCATGCATCTGAACAGTGCTCATGCATCTAAATAGTGCCTATTCGCCTAAGTCCGTTGATAAAACATGACCAAGTGAGTTTATGCGTCTAGGTTTCATGCGTCTAAATAGGAGTCATACGCCTATACAGTAGTCATGCGCCTAAGTGTCATGTGTCTCAATAGGGATCATGTGTCTACACAGTGGTCACGCGCCTAAGAGTTTTCAAACACTTATACAAATTCAACACCTGACTGAAATTCATTTCACTAGTTCATTCACTCACTTATACTCTATGTTCTTATTCATACGCACCCAAAGATCATCAGTTTTATTTGTTTAGTCTGATTTACTGAAATATTTGTGATATTGAGGTATAATCATTGATCCTAAACATCTTGTTGAGTGCATATCATCAAATTACAGACCATTAAACACACATTTGATTGGGCGTATGAATGTTATTCGGGCGTTCAAACCCTAAGGGTTTGAAAGATTTGAAATTTTCTTATTAAATATGATAAAATATTAAAAATTGAATCCAAATTTGTTGATAACACTTGTTTTCGACCAGATTGACATCATCAAAACCAAATTTTATCATAAGAATTTCTTGATGATCATGTGTTCATTAGACAAACATAACAATAAAATTTTAAGAAATGAAATGAATCGACAAAGTGAACTTTCAATAAAATTTTAACTGTTTAATAATCAAAATTCTCTTAATGTTTATAAATGAAAAAGAAACAAATTACTTAATTGATTATAAATTTCTAAAATTTGATTTGGTATAAAACAGTAAGTGTTCAAACACTTAGAAAATTTTGAACCAAAGCACAATGCAATAGGCACTAAATGTATTGGATATAAAATCAATTATTATTTTGAGATAAAATCAAGTAACATGTAACTAATTATGCATACTAATTAATTTTCAAATTTTACTTAAAAGATTTTAAAATTTTAAAACATGATCACTTTATTCAAAATTTTCTAATAATAATTTTCTCAAAATAATAATTGAGTGTATAAAATACTCAAAAAAATTTCTAATTGTTATTGGATAAAAGTTGATAAATCATTACGAGGTTTACATCAATGTAATACATTCAATCTTATACTTTGTTTCTTTGTAAATGATAGATGGTTGAGCTCAAGTTTGAACCAAAGCACAATGTAGATGCTTTTCTTGATGAAGATGTGAGAGATGTAGCTGGATATGAAGACATGATTAGATTTATTTTGAGAACAAGATATGTCTATGCTATGTGTCCTCGTCTAGCTGTAGAGAATATGTATAGAGGCCGAAGCAACCAAAGTATTTCTACATGCATGCTGCACAAGTACTGAAGAAGAATGCTTCGGAAGTTTCACACATGCAATAGAAATATTCTAAGCGTGAAATCTTCTGAAGCCAAGACCATTCCGAAGCCAAAGATGAAATCTTCCTAAGCTTCAAAGACAAAGTCTTCCGAAGCTCCACACTAGAAGATAGATTTCTTCCGAAGACTTTTAGTAACATGCTTTATCTGATGTACTTTTCCATAAAGCTGGACACATTTCCGCTGCATCTCTATAATGTCACCAACTTATATAAGTTGGTGAAAAGGTCCATGTTTTTGGTAACTGTACATTGAGGTCTTGAGTCTGTAACTTTCTACTTCATGTACTTTATCCTTTTTGTAATAGATAAGGATGTGAGCTATGGCGTGTTATAGTCACAAAGTCAAAAAGGCAATGTGCCTTTTTGACTCTACAATTGATTTTGTTTTGAGTCTAGTCAATTGTATCCAGCTGGCTTTCATAGTATGGTCGGTTGTAGAATGTAGTATAAGTATCTTATGTTCTTGTATTTTTCCTTTATGCTTTGTAACACTTGTAATAGAATATAGAGAAAGCAATATGTTGCATTCTTGAAAACCATATACTTGTGCTCTTGTGTTCAGTCTCTTACATTACTTGTGTTCTTAGTGTCTTACTTGTGATTAATCCAATTTACTGTTTGATTAAGTTTTGGTTAATCTCCTCTTTGTGTTGTTATGTTGTCAGCTGAATACTATGGGTTCAACTTCAAGGGGACTCCCATTCACATGGACAACAATAGTTCTATCTTAATCACAGAAAATCCTATGCAGCACTCAAGGACCAAACACATCAATATCAGATATCATTTAATAAGATATAATTATGAAAAGCGATTAATTAAACTAGTCAAAGTTCACACAGATGAACAATATGTTGATCTGTTTACAAATACTTTTGATGAACAGAGATTTAAATATCTTGTATCAGCTATTAGGATGATTAACTTTGAGTAGGTTTTTCTTAAAACTAATTCTTATTATTTCTTAAAATATGTGTGTCCTAAGTTGTCTACTTCATCACTCTCATAAGCTCTTGTTTTTCTTTGGTTGAAATTCTTTTTGAAGACTTTCCTTAGATTTATGAAAATTTTGATCCTTCGGAAGTTATGTTGTTAACTTCGGAAGACATTTATGTTTCTAAAAAAAATAACTGGCCAAGTATTTTACCTTCGGAAGAAATTATAAATATTTTCCAAAGTTTAGAATTTTCTTTGGCACTTATATGTTTTCAAAGACCTTTTTCTTCCAAAGCAAAATTAACTATCGGAAGCTTTGTTCTTTTGTGTACAAAGAATTCAAGTCTTAATTTCTCTTCCGAAGCAAAATTTTCAAAACTCTCTGGAAATTCTTTCAAAATCATTTTAGCTTCGGAAGCTTTAACATGGTGGATGGGGTATGAGGGAGACTTCTATGTAAAGACCTTTAGGAAAGGGAAAGTCTCATCCCAGTGGAGATTCTTGCTCCATATGGTTATCCACAACTTATCAAACAAGCATGGTGGATGGGACCAGATTCCCGAAGATCTCTCCTTCATTATCCATGGAATGATTCAGGGGGTCAAGTTCAGGTATTCTCAATTTGTTTATACTAATTTACTTGCCAACTTAGACTCCTTAGAATACTACATGTTTCCTAGATATGTCCAGTACATTCTTAACTGTGAACTGGGCTCGCAGTTAAAGGGAATAGGTAACATTCTTAAACTGGGACAGATGAAGCCCGGCATCTTTAAAATACTAAGAAAGCCCACTGTTGGCTTCTCTGGGGTAGAAATAGCCCTGGTCCCAAAAATGTTAGAGCTCATTGCTCAAGGTGACAACCTAGCAGCACCAACTAGTGTTGAACCCACATTTTCTACATCCCAACCACCTACACAACCTCAAATCACCCTCACCTACCAAAAAAAATCCAAACGAACCCTTGCTTAGACTATTCAGTCTGTGGAGGCCCCAATACACTCACCAATACAGAGGAAGTGGACACTAGAGCTCCAACTTCTCCTGAGGAGCAGACCACTCCTATCTCTTCAAGGACCAGTGCTGAGGTTCCTCATGCTCAGCCTGATGAGCTCATTAGCCACCTCTCCTAAACTACCTTAAGCCATCACTCTGAGTCTCAACACTCAGGTGATCAGCCTTTAAGAGACAGTTACCATCCCCAGCCTTTAGTTCTCAATCAACCTATTCCCAACCTTGACTTCTATACTCATGAAGATTTAGGTTTCAATGAGTACCATGATTCTCTCTTCTTTTCCCCTACTCAAAGATAGATGATTGCTCCTGAGTCTTCTACTTCTAGCCCACATCAGTCACCTACAACTGAGGTGGACACTTCTCAACATGTTCCGGATGTCCATATGGAAGAGGCTCTCACTTTTGAAACTGATTACATCATTAAGACATCAACCATGGCAACTTAGCCCACTGACATCTCAACTGTGATTGCCAGTGAGCAGAGGAAATCCAGCAGCTAAGAACCTGAAGCTGGTGGTGAGAGTGAGGACTTTAGTCTAATCATCTCATCCCCTAATGATTCTTCTGATAAAGATGAGGGGAATTAAGACTAAAAGTGCAAAGTCTATCTCAAATATGCACCTATTTAATCTCCAAGGTTAGTCACCTTGAATCTCAAGTGGCTACCTTGCAGAACAGGGTTAATGATCAGCAACTTGAGATTTCATATCTTAAGGAACAACTAGCTGAGAGACCTTTAAGAGAAGCTTAACCAGGAACACAAGAACCTGTGAAGGTGGTTGACCTAACTCCTAGCTCACCTATGCAAGTGGGTGATGCTACCAAAAAGGGGGAGAAAGTCATCACTCCCACAGGACGTGGGAGTTTCTCAAGGAGTATGGACATTGAGGACTCACCATCCTTACTTGAAATTATGCCTACTCAATAACTTCCTCAAGTTCATATTCATATGGACTCAATAGACTCCCTAATACAAAGTCTATTTGAGGAAGGGATACCAAGGGCCATGTCATCTCCACCATCTTCCAATCACATCATTGGGTGGAGGTATGACATCAACTGGAGAGCCCTAATCATCATGAAAGCTCAAGGGAAGCAAGAGATCTTCAATTTTTAGACCTTGAACTATTATGACAGTCTAGATTTAGTCAGCATACACTTGTCAATCCAAGCCAATCAAGACAAGCTAACAAGTTGGCCCAAAGAATCAAGACAAGATCACTATAGAGTTTAGCCTAAGAAGAAGACTGTGAGAATTAGGCAATGTCATCGGTCAACTGGATGTTGAGGCAGACCCTAAGATTAGCTTCATAAGGGAAACCTTGACTGAAGGCCCAGTGACAAAACCTAAGAGCCCAGTCTTATCACCAACAACTGCTACAGAGATCAATACCCTTTTTGAAACACCTGCTGGTGAAGCAATGAAGTCCAAAGCTCAGAAGCTACATCAAGCAATAAAGTCCAAAGCTCTCTCTACCCTGAGTCACAAAGGTCTATGAGTGACAAAAGGAAAAGAAAGATGACATCTGAGGAGATTGAGGAGGAGAAGAGAGAGAGGAAAAGGAAGCCGTGGGGAGAAAGTTCCTCTTCTGGGTCTGCAAGACTCATGGAGACTGCAATCAGGGTTGCCCCCAGACCAGATACTCAGAATGATGAGTTAAGGGCGGTCAGGATAAACTATCTACAGACAAGGAACTATGACATAGACAATGTCATCTCTCTCCCCTTGGAATAGTTAAATGAACTGGTTGACCTGGAAAGGTCAAGGGAGAAGAAGGAGGCAGAAGATGTAGAGCTTCTAATAGAAATCAAAGAAGACAGAAGAAAGAAAAGATTGTACAAGCATGTGCCTACCCTCTCCCTAGTTCAAGAAAGCCCTGCATATGAGGATGTGGTTCATCAAGAACCTCAAGTAGATAAAGAAGAAGAAAGGATCAAGATGATCAACTACCTGAGTGCCACAGGCCTCTATCAGGCAAAAGCACTTCTTCCCTTCTCTTATGACTATGTTGAGTTTTAGTATCTCAAACAACTTGAACTTGAGATAGTCAGAGAAAGAAAGACAACTAAAAGAAAGCTGAGGGAAGAAGCTACTAAGTCAAAAGCCATCATCCACAAAAGCATGAAGAAATCTACTGACAAGCAGAGGATGATGAGCTTCTTGAAGCTATATGGATTCTTTAGAAGGAAACTTGGCCCCATGTCTCTATCCACTATGGATGATAATATCAGGGTGATCAAGCAGAAGATCAAGAGTGGAGAGCTGGTTGACTTACATTCCCCTCCAAGTCAAGCCCCACCTAAAGTGGAGGTTTAGGTTGAATAACCAAAGACATCACAACCTGGACCTCCTGCTGAATCTCAGCAAGCTTCATATTCTGATCCACAGCAGGGTCAAACTCACTCTCAATCTGAACTTGTGAGAGTAGAAGATCCAACTGAGAAAGACAATGAAGATCAATCCGGTACTGCAGGCTAGTCTTCTCGATTAAAAGTTGTAAAGAGAAAGAAAAGGATGGCTTCTAAACCAAAGCCAAAGAAGAAGAAGAAGAAGACTGCATCCTTGTCTAAACCTCAGGATGAGTCAGAACATCCTGAGGATATGCAGACAGAGGATGCTCCCTCTATCATCTCCCATTCTAATAGCTCCTCTTGCATCAGAAAGACCCATCCTGTCCTGGACATACACTACAAATCCAAAAATATGGCATGTCATCAGAGAACATGGCATTGAGAATGCCTACACTTGGCAAGACATGTTTCAGTTGCCTTTGCATGATCTCTTTAACATGAGAAGATACTTTGATAGTTTGAAGGATCCTGTTAGGATCAGTGATCTATGTTTGATTGATTAGAGAGTATAGCAGCGGAAATCGAACAATGAATTAGCCAATTCACAAGAACGAAATGATATTCAATGAAGAACAAAGATGGTTATAGAGAGAGAATTTCTGCAAATATATTTCATTCAATATTCGCTTTCGTGGTAACAGAATGTCACACTTACAATTAGGTCGACACCTCTTATATAAGAGATGTGACGTCTGCTGATGTCACTTGATAGTGACATCTAACAGATTTATTACAACTGAAACACAACTACTGAAGATGTCAAAACAGCTGACATCTCCTTACAAAAATGCTAAGTGTTATCAGTTGTTATAACTACTGAAAAACATAAAACTACTGAAACTACAACGACTGAAGAACAAGCTCTTCAATCGTTTTACAAAACTACTGAAAGTAAAAATATAAAACTACTGATATCACAACTACTGAAGAATTACTCTTCAGCTGTTGTGACAAACTACTGAAACTTCAGTACATGATCTTTAGACTTGAACTTTAGATGTTTCATCAGCTAATGACTTCAGTAGATATCATTAGCTGATGTCTTCAGTCTTTGTCTTCAGACTTTGTACATCAGTTGTTGATCTTCAGTACTTGTAAACTCTTCAGTTGTTGTACTTCAGTACTTTGAACTTCAGCTTCAGCACTTGTGTTCTTCAGCTGTTCAGCTTTAGTACTTGTGTTCTTTAGCTGTTCAGCTTCAGTACTTGTGTTCTTCAGTTGTTGTACTTCAGCACTTTAGTTCTTCAGCTGTTGAAGTCTTCAGCACTTGATCTTCAGCTGTTGAAGTCTTCAGTACTTGTCAAACTGCTGATGAAGCTTTCAGCAGTTATTGTGATATCATGTGGGACTTAGAGGTTTTCTGATCTTGGCTCATTGGTTCTTTTGGTCCAACAAACTCCCCCTGAACCAATGCAGCCAAAACCTCTAATTTATTTATTATCCCACTTATTGTTGGCAAAAGGTTGGTCTTTTTCCTTCTTGATCAGTAGAGAAGATGACCCATATAAGCTCCGGCCTGGGAAGAAGTCTCAGATATTTGTTTGGCAAGATATGAATGGGAACTCTGTTTTGGGGAACTGGACACAGAGTTGTTATCCCATTCATGAGATCTACTTCCCGTGTATGAGCCTGTAGGATTCTCTGGTGTAGGCTCTGAGAAACATGATTTGTTCTTCCATGGTCAGGTTCTCGGCTTCACCATCAAACAATCCTTCTCGCCCATACAGCTCTTCCAAGGATTTTTCTTCAGCAGTAGGTTGATCATCAGCACTTTTCTTTCTTTTATAGGTGATCAGTTGTTGCTTTTCTTTTTCCAACTCCTGGATTTGTTCTTTTGCCTTCTAATCCTCTGTTCTTTGCCTCTTCTTTTCTTTCACTGCAGTACTCTCCCCCTTTTTGGATGCATTGGTGGTAGGGGTTTGTACCGCAGAAAGTGTCTTTTGCACAGCAGCATCAATCAGTGGTTGTAGAGTTGAGGAAATCCTCTCATCAATGGCTTTAGTAACAACTTCATTGATGATGGGAGTGATGAGAGGTATGGATTGTTGGAATACAGCAACCATCTGCTCTGGGGGGTTCTGTCCCGGAGAGATAGTGCCAAAAGCAGAAGTTGGAGGCTCATTGGAGTGAGAGGGTAAAGTGTTTGGGGAACCTTCAACTGAAGGTGCCATCTGTGGGTTGATGGAGGCAGATGGTCTTTCTCCTTGAGAGAGTTGGTCAAGTAGTTTTTGCAGCCTACTGACTTCCTCCTCAAGGATTGTGTTCTGGGCAAGAACATCATAGAAAAAGCCCAGGTCATCATCAGCAGAAGCTGAATCACCTGACCTCCTGCTTGGAGCAGGATGTACATGCACTGGGTGTAGACCAGTTGTAGCATGTGCCCCTTTGTCTTGGAATTGGGGACTTCCAGCCTCAGGACTATGTCCATCATCAGCTATTGCCTCTAGTGAGGTCTTAGCAATGTTACCAGCCTCATTCTGATCATGTGCTGATGCAGAAGAGGTGGCAGCCTCACTAGATAGTCTAATCTCCCTATCTACACCAGGAGATAGAAGTGGTAAACCCCTATGCTGTGGGTTCTCAGCTACACTTTGGTCCTCCCCCTCAATGGTAGAGGTGTTCCCAGTAGTAATTGGTATCTGGGGAGGGGGTGAGGAGTGTAATTGAGTCAGCACTGTGCAACAAGCAATGTAGGGCTTTGGGGGGCGGTTGCATGGGGTGAAGGGATAGAAGCAGTGTGCACCTGCGGAGGATGGTGCTCTTCAATGGCAATCCCCTCAAGTGAGTAAGATCCCAGATGTGTGGGTACCCCTTGTGTGGTTGCTGCAGGCTCCTGTTGAGAGGAATCCTGAGCGGCTATGGCTGGAAGAGTCCTGATATCCACTAGGGGGTTATAACCAGTGGATATATCCTGCATTTGAGTTGCAGGGGCATCCTCAGGGGACTCATTTCCCTGAGTAGCTGTTTTGGGTTTCTTTTTGGTGGGTTTGGTGGGGACTTTTGATTTGGAGGTGGTGGCTGTGGGTTCCAGCTGTGTGGGTTGCGCAGCTTGGCAGCCAATTGAGTGAGTGGTCAGATTTGTGCCGGGAGTATACTTCAGGCAAAACAGCCATAGCAGGGACCCCCAGGCCAACAAGTCCCTCAGCTTGAAGCTGGTTTGTAATGATGGCCATTATGAACCGCGGATATAATATCCAACGGTTAGCAGTTAGTTTTTGAGCCATATCCTTGAGCTCTGAAAATATTATTTCTGAAAAATTTAAAGGCTGTTGCTCAAGAATAGAATACATTACCTGCTGGCACTTCGTAGACATTTGATCCCAAGACGAAGTCTTAGGAGCCAAACAGACATTTACCATGTGAAAGATTAGACGTTCAGCGTCATGGAAATGTTTCTTCAGTGTAGTGGAGGCACTAAGGTTGCCCTGATATCCATGATGGGCAAAGGATAAATCAGTTGTGCCCTTTGGATATCCAGCAGGAGAAGTGGCATCATCTAGATGTAGAGTTTGACGAAGTATTTCGGGAGTGATGACCACTTCTTGGTTGTTTACGACCGACTGGAGAGACGCTGTGTTGGTCTCCCCAGTGGTGAAGGTGACGTTCATCCAAAACTGTTTGAGGGATTCGGCATGAAGGATGGATTGAGAAGAAATGCCGTTTTGTATTGTGACTGGACCATAAGATCGATAGCAGTATCGAACTTAGCCCAGAATGGCGATTTGGTGAGGTAAGCTACACAGTTGTGTCGCGGTTTGATTTGCATGGACGCCATTTGGAAGAGAGAAGTTTTGGAGAGATGAAAGTTAGGTTTGAAGAAGATGAGGCTTTGAAGGAAGGTCAGGGATATTTATAGGGTACGGGTTAGAAAACGACTGAAGGATTTGGTGTTAGTCATCAGTAGTTTTAAAACGACTGTTGACATGGTATTACCCTTTCAGACGTTGAAACAGCTGAAGTCGTGGTGGAAGGCATCAGTAGTTAGAAAACTACTGAAGACCATGGTTTTGACTTCAGATGTGAAAACAAATGAGGACTTGGTGTTTGTCATCAGTAGTTGTGAAACTACTGAAGACAGTGGTTTTGTCATCAGTTGTTGTAACAGCTGAAGACTTGGTATTAGTCATCAGTAGTATAAAACTACTGAAGATATGGTTTTGCTTCAGTTGTTTAGAATGAAACAGCAGTTGTAGAAACAACTGAAGAGAAAGTTCTCTTCAGTAGTTTTCGTCAATTCATAGCCTTTCAGCTGTTTCATACTGTCCTCAACACTTACTCATCAGACTTTGTGTCTGCTTTTCAGGTGTTTCATAGGACATCAGTACTTATCTGTTTGTACTGATTTCAGTAGTTGTAACTACATCAGTAGTTGTAACTACATCAGTAGTTTGGAACATATAAAGTACTTCAGTACTTGTGAGGCATTTAGCCGTCAGTAGTTATAAAACTACTGAAGGGGAAAGGACTCATCAGTACTTATATGTGACATGGGTACTAATGATTACCAGTAATCATTACTGAAATCATCAGTAGTTGTCACTTATTCTAGCTGCAGCATACCAAGCCTTAACACAAGGTTTTGGAAAGTAGAACTATCCAAAGGCTTAGTAAAAATATCTGCAAGCTCATCAGCACTAGGCACAAACTTAGGATCAATCAGACCTTTTTCAAAGCAATCCCGAATAAAATGATGTCTGATCTCTATATGCTTGGTCCTAGAGTGCTGGACTGGATTTTTGACAATACACAGAGTTGAAGCACTATCCATTAATAATGGAGTCTTAGTCTCTGTAATGCCATAGTCCAGAAGCTTGTTCTAAGCCAGAGTACCTGAGAGGTGCAACTTGCAGCAGCAATGTACTCGGCCTCAGCAGTTGATGTAGCAATAGATTTTGTTTCTTACACTGCCAAGAAATCAAACAGTTGCCTAGGAATTGACAACCACCAGAAGTTGACTTTCTAGTTAACTTGCACCCTGCATAGTCACTATCTGAAAAAGCAACTAATTTGCAAGAGTGTCCAGTGGAATACCATTAACCCAGAGATTGTGTACCTTGCAAATATCTAAAGATTCTCTTGACTGCAATCAAATGAGACTCTTTAGGAGCAGCTTGAAATCTAGCACAACACATGTAGCAAACATAATATCTAGTCTAGAAGCTGTTAATACATCAAGGACCCAATCATACATCTGTAAGTGTTTCATCAACAGCTTTACCTTTCTGATCAGCATCCAGTTGTGTGGTGTTGCACATGGGAGTAGAACAGGGCTTACAGTTTGTAAATCAAACTTATTCAAAAGATCTTTTGTATATTTTGACTGATGAATAAAGGTTCCATCAGCCTTTTGTTTAATTTGCAAACCTAGAAAGAACTGTAATTCTCCCATTGCACTCATTTCAAACCTCTTTTTCATTAATGTTGTTAAATCATCACACAACTGGGATCAGAGGATGCAAAAATAATATCATCAACATAAATCTGAACAAGTAGCTTATGTTGATCCACCTTCTTAATAAACAAAGTTTTATCAATGGAGCCTCTAGTGAAATTATTCTTAAGAAGAAAAGTAGAGAGTGTCTCATACCAGGCTCTAGGAGCTGTTTCAACCCATAAAGAGCTTATCAAGTTTATACACCCATTCAGGATGTTTATTATCCTCAAAGCCTGGTGGTTGACACACATAAACTTCTTCTTTTATTTTACCATATAAAAATGCACTTTTGACATCCATTTGAAAAACTTTAAGATTGTGGAATGCAGCATAGGCTAAGAACAATCTAATTGCCTCTAGTCTGGCTACAGGGGCAAAGGTTTCATCATAGTCAATACCTTCTTCTTGTGAAAACCCCTGTATAACCAGTCTAGCCTTGTTCTTAACAATAAGCCCATTTTCATCAGTTTTGTTCCTAAACACCCATTTAGTGCCTATTGCACACTTACCTGGGGGAAGAGGAACCAGTTCCCACACTTGCTGTTTCTTGAACTGAAGTAGCTCAAGCTGCATAGCTTCAACCCATCCTTTGTCTCTCAAAGCACATGGTAGTTCTTTGGCTCTAGCTGACTGATGAAGAGAGCATAGAAGCAGAAGTTAGACAATTGACTTCTTGTTGAAACACCAGCATTGATATCACCAATAATCTGAGACATGGGGTGATTCTTCAGTTCTTGATAAAATGAGATCTGTGCAAGTGTTTGTAGAACCTTCAGCAGCAGCAGATGTTGATGTAGACTCTAGAAACCAAGAATTAGATGGTAACTCAAAAGATGTAGAGGAAACAGAGATCTCATCAGCATTTGTTGTGGATGGAACTGCTGAAGCTACAGGAACATCAAATTTAGCAGACACAGGCAGTTGGTCACTAAACTTGAATAGGTGAGTATTGATATTATCATCATCATCATCATACCACCAGGTGGAAGACATGCTGCAGAAGATGATTTATCCACAGGATCTGCAACAGCTGGAGGTTGATAAGGAACATATTGCAGTATGTCCAAATCAAACAACTCCACAGGGTTTTGTGGAATCTTGTCCAAAGGAGATTCATTAAACTTCACATGCAAAGTCTCTTCAACTATCTTTGTTCGGTAGTTGAAGACTCTGTATGCCTTGCAAGTAGATGAATAACCAACAAAATACCTGCATCCACCTTAGGATCAAATTTATGGAGTTGATCCTTTGTGTTGAGAATAAAACAGGGACACCCAAATGCTTTGAAAAATGAAATTAGAGGAGCCAAGTGATGGAGAACTTCATATGGAGTCTTCATCAACCTCTGATTTACTAAGACTCTATTCTGCACATAGCAAGCTGTGTTAACAGCTTCAGCCCAAAAGGTCAGTGGCAAACCAGAGTCAGCCAGCATGGACCTTGCAGCTTCAATTAGGGTCTGTTCTTTCTCTCCACTACTCCATTTGTTCTGGAGTCCTTGGGATGCTAAACTGCCTTTTGATTCCCTTTGAAAGATAGAAGTCATCAAGTGTATGGTTTCTGAATTCAGTTCCATTGTCACTCTTCTAGTACACTTGACTGGAAGGGAATACTACTTCTAAATATAACACAAAGTGAATAATCTTCTGAGCAACCTCATCCTTTGAATGTAGAAAGAAGTCCATACAAATCTGGAGTAATCATCCACAATTACCAAACAGTATTTCTTCTTTGCCATGCTCATCACTCTCACAGGACCATAGATCCATATGCAGTAATTACAAGCAGGCAGTGGACTTAGGCTCTTCAATAGGAGGGAATGAGACTTTGTGTTGTTTTCCTTTTAAACAAGCAGTGCAGTTTTCATCACAGTGGAACTCCTTTATTGGTAAGCCTCTGACTTAACTATTGTGGATAAGCTGATTCATGTTTTTGAAATTAACAGACCCAGCCTTCTGTGCCACAGTTTAGATTCTTGAGAGAGGCTTTGGAAAATAGGCAAGGATTGCCTCTGAGATCTATTTTCTTGGAAATATCTAAAGCATACACTCTTCCTGTCCTGTTGGCTCTCAGGAGAGTGTGATCATCCAACACTTATCAATCAAATGCAGAACTTTGGATGATAGAATCCTACAGTCTGACTGGTGAAAAGAGCAACATGGCCTTATCACACATTTGACTGACACTCAAGAGATTGTACTTGAGATTCTCCACATGATTAACATCATCAAACTGATTTCTCCATTGGAGACAAAACCATTCCAATGATATAACCTCTAGCATCATTGCCAAACGAAACAAAGCCCTTCTTTCCCTGAGAGTAGTCATGAAGAAGAGAATTGTTCCCAGTCATGTGCATAGATCCCCCACTGTCTACATACCAGATGCTACTTTGGCATGTTGGAGAACCCTGCAATAAAACAATCAGTTAGTTTTGGAGACCCAAACCTTTTTGTTTTGGGCCTGGTCTCATCAAGATGGTAAACTAACAGGTTTATTAGAAACAACAGCCTGAGAGGAAGAAGATGGTGAAGAAGAGGAATCCTTTGGCTTGGATCTCCTTTTCTGTGGTTTCAACATAGGAGCATCTAATTGGTTAACTCTACCCAACAGATGTTGAACCATCATAACCAGCTGTGTCTGATTTTGTGATAAAGCTTTCAGATCATCAGACACATTGCCAGTGGAGTTTGATAAGTTCCTATGTTGCACCTTCTTCTTCTGAGCATTCTCAGCTGTCACCTGTTTAACCCTTCCTTTTTGGATTTCTTTGAGGACTTAAGGGTTACAGGATTTGATGTTGCTGATACAAATGTGGTCTCAAACTCAGTTTTCATTTTTACCATTTTCTCTTTAATTTCTTCTTTTGTTTGAGTTTGGAACCTCTTTTGTACCAGAATCATCTGTAAGATGATTGAACAAAACCACATACTTCACATGGTTTCTTCTTCATCTTAGGTTGATCATCAACTAAAGAGGGTGAAGCAACTGAAGACTTGCTCTTCAGTGCTTTGGAAGCATTGTTTGCTTTCTTGACTTCCTCTTTAGTAGTTCAAACTCTTACTACTGACAGTTTTTTTTCTTTTCAGTACTGGCAGTAGTTGGAGTTTGAACTTCAGATGTTAAATCCTGCTCTCTAGTCCTTTCAGGACTTTCTGAATTAATTTCTGAGTTGATCAACTCATGGATCATGTGAGTGTCAGCAGTGGAACCATCAACATCAGCTGATAGGTTCTGAGAGGGCTTGATGCTGACTTCTACTTCTGATGTGCTGTATCAGAAAGTAGATCACATGATGAGATGGATGGTTATTACTCTCACCATCAGATTCTACCTCTGCTCTGGGAGTAAAATCTGTAGGTGGAGCAGTGTGATTGTAACCAATGCCAAACTTCACATTGGAAGCAGATTGCTTACTAAGAAGCATTCAAAACCTTTGCATGATTGTACCCATCTATCACACTCTACCTGGGTAACTGCAAGGGTTTCTTTGAGATCTTTATACTTCTCTAGAAGTATCTCTTCCTAGCCTTATCATCAGTTATTTGGCATTTAAGTTTGTAAATCTCATATTCTTATCATTAAGCACAGACTCAAATTCAGCTTTGCTTTTGGAAATTATTTGTTCTAGCTCAATGTTCTTGTTGATAAAGCTACATTTGCTTCTCTAATAGATGCAAATGCTGCTATGCAGGTTCAGAACATAATTTGGCTTTTGCCTCAGAGGATACCTGTGATACCTTTGATGTAGAGGCATTAGTGGATGAAGTATCAGTAGAATCCAAGCCATAAGAGCTAGATTTCTAAAGGGACTTTCACCACCATGTTGACCAGCACCTGAGAACAGTTGTTCATGTCCAGACAAGTCATCTGGTAAACTGCTCCAGTCAACAACTCCTGGGGTGAAGAAGCTGTGTTTATTGAGGTTGAGTTTGTTGATGAGATTGGGAAGGTTGTGGTTCAGCATGCTTGTGGTTGTTGTGCAATTGGAGCTTGAACAGGATTTGGTTGAGGCATATAATAGCAGGGATAAGGATATGACATTTGACCCTGGGGAACAAAGTATGCAGGAGATCTAGGATGTGAATGATGACCAGAACTAGCAGGATGTTGCCCTCTGTTTTGTGGACTAGTACTAGGAAAAGTCACAAAGGGTGCAGAAGAGTTAGATCCAGTTGATCTACACTCTCTTGCAAAGTGTCCTAGCCTTGGCATTTGTGACACCTCAACTTACTCTTGTCAAAACCAACTTTGGTTTTGCCAGAGAGTCCAGGAAATTTCCTGCCAGTTCTCTTATAGAACTTCTGAGATTTGATATTAATCAGTGCCATTTGGCTCAGAATATCCATCTCTTGTAGATCATCATCAGCAATTCCTTTCAGATCATCCATAATGAGCAGCAAGATTGTCACTATTACTGCCAGAATGACTCTCAATACCAACAAATGCATGATCAGAAACTATTTGAAGAGAAATCAATATGCTCATCATAATGCTTTCAGATGTAGCATATTCTGACTCATGACCAACCAAGGCAGTATTCCCTGGTACAAAGTCATCAGTGAGCTTTCCTTATAAGGACAGTTTCCTCTTCTGCTCTATCTCTCTTTCAAATGTAAGCAGTTTCCCATGAAGTTGGGTGAGAGATAGGCCATCCAGATTTGCACTGGAGCGTAGGACAATAGTGTATGTGTCCCATCTCTCAGGCAGTGATCTGAGAATCGTTATTCATCTGGCTATTGGTGTATTCCTGTTTCACCATTTTCAGCTCAGATATCAAGCAGGAGAAACGCTCAAACTGTTGAGTCAGTGTCTCACCCTTTCTATGAGAGAATGTCTCATATTGTTGGGCAAGGATTTCTCTATTGTTTGCTAAGACCTTATCTGGCCACCAATTGTTCCTTCAGGGCATTCCAGAGATCATGAGCAGTTTCATGATGCATAAGCCCTTAATAGATTTCATTAGGCAGTGTCATGGCCAGAATTCCATGGGCTTTAGCATCAATCTCAAATAGTTTCCGATCTTCATCAGAGTATTGTTCTTCTTCTTCGTAACCATTTGATTGGTTTCCGGATTGTTCACCATAGGCTTATGTGGTCCATGTACCACAGATGTCCAACAACCTGAACTGTTAACAGACAGGTGATGAAGCATTCTTCGTTGCCATATGTTATACTCGGTCCTAACCAGCATCGGAGGCTTGGTGAGGAACCGGTATTGTGAGGTCATTAGAGGAGTCGTCGTCTCAGATTCAATCAAATTCGATTAAGCTAAACCAGATTTAGAACAAAACACAACAACCAATTGAACCAGAAGATCTCAAAATAAATGAACGAAAGCGACAGAAACTCAATAATCTATAACCAGTTCTTGCGAATACGCTAATTCAATCAAACACAGATATCAATTAGCAGTTTCAATGATCATTGTTAGATCGATCAATGATTAACCTGCTCTGATACCACTTGTTAAGATCAGTGATCTATGTTTGATTGATTAGAGAGTATAGCAGCGGAAATCGAACAATGAATTAGCCAATTCAAGAACGAAACGATATTCAATGAAGAAAACAAAGACAGTTATAGAGAGAATTTCTACAAATATATTTCATTCAATATTCGCTTTCGTGGTAACAGAATGTCACACTTACAATTAGGTCGACATCTTATATATAAGAGATGTGACGTCTGCTGATGTCACTTGATAGTGACATCTAACAGATTTATTACAACTGAAACACACTACTGAAGATGTCAAAACAGCTGACATCTCCTTACAAAAATGCTAAGTGTTATCAGTTGTTATAACTACTGAAAAACATAAAACTACTGAAACTACAACGACTGAAGAACAAGCTCTTCAATCGTTTACAAAACTACTGAAAGTAAAAATATAAAACTACTGATATCACAACTACTGAAGAGTACTCTTCAGCTGTTGTGACAAACTACTGAAACTTCAGTACATGATCTTCAGACTTGAACTTAGATTTTTCATCAGCTGATGACTTCAGTAGATATCATCAGCTGATGTCTTCAGTCTTTGTCTTCAGACTTTGTACATCAGTTGTTGATCTTCAGTACTGTAAACTCTTCAGCTGTTGTACTTCAGTACTTTGAACTTCAGCTTCAGCACTTGTGTTCTTCAGCTGTTCAGTTCAGTACTGTGTTCTTCAGCTGTTCAGCTTCAGTACTTGTGTTCTTCAGCTGTGTACTTCAGCACTTTAGTTTTCAGCTGTTGAAGTCTTCAGCACTTGATCTTCAGCTGTTGAAGTCTTCAGTACTTGTCAACTGCTGATGAAGCTTTCAGCAGTTGTTGTGATATCATGTGGGACTTATAGGTTTTCTGATCTTGGCTCATTGGTTCTTTTGGTCCAACAGATCCTGATCATCTTATGAAGAAATGGCTGGTTATCATCCTGATAAGGACTGTTGATATCTGAAGTCTTCAAGAGTTTTGGTAGTGTCAGCCTAGGGGGAGTTTATAGAGAATATGTATAGAGGCTAAAGCAAACAAAGTCTTTCTGCATGCATGTTGCACAAGTACTGAAGAAGAATGCTTCGAAAGTTTCACACATGCAACAGAATATTCTAAGTGTGAAATCTTCCAAAGCCAAGACCAATATCTTCCGAATCCAAAGATGAAGTCTTCCGAAGCTTCAAAGACAAAGTCTTCCGAAGCTCCACACTTGAAGAGAGATTTCTTCCGAAGACTTTTAGTAACATGCTTATCTGATGTACTTTTCCATAAAGCTGGACACCTTTTCGCTGCATCTCTGTAATGTCACCAACTTACATGAGTTGGTGAAAAGGTCCATGCTTTTGGTAACTGTACATTGAGGTCTTGAGTCTGTAACTTTCTACTTCATGTACTTTATCCTTTTTGTAATAGATAAGGATGTGAGCTATGGCATGTCATAGTCACAAAGTCAAAAAGGCAATGTGCCTTTTTTACTCAACAATTGATTTTGTTTTGAGTCTAGTCAATTATATCCAATTGGCTATCATAGTATGGCCGCTGTAGGATGTAGTATAAGTATCTCATGTTCTTGTATTTTTCCTTTATGCTTTGTAACACTTGTAATAGAACATAGAGAAAGCAATATGTTGTATTCTTGAAAACCATATACTTGTGCTTTTTTGTTCTATCTCTTACATTACTTGTGTTCTTAGTGTCTTACTTGTGGTTAATCCAGTTTCCTGTTTGATTAAGTTTTGGTTAATCTCCTCTTTGTGTTGTTGTGTTGTAAGTGAACCCCTTCCCCGTCCTGCACTAGCCATATATGCTTGTCTGATTAAGAGATTCTGGAGAACTATAGAGATAGATAGAAATGATGGGAAGAAAGTATTGAGAGTGTTTGTCATAGGATTTGTTATGATTGAAGTGTCGGAGCATTAAATTAGAGATGCACTTAGACTTGGTGACAATGATGCCCTAGATTTATAATATATACTTTTAATGAATGTAGAGAGACATTCATGATGATCAGTCATCCAAACAACTTCCGTAAGAAACAATTTAGATCAAGAGAGTGTACAATCACCGGAAGCTTCTATGCTACATTTTCCAACATTGCATGTCGAAGAGAAGTGCAGGTTGGAACTCATTTCCAGTTGATATTGCTTTTCCAATTATTCCATTGACCACCAACATAAGATTCAATATGGCCAAATGGATCATGAATGGATTCATATTTAACTTGCAGAAAGGGAAAAGGAATAAATACTTGATGTATCCTAGGTTCCTTTAGATGATAATTGATGAAGAATATCCAGACATTCATGTATATGGTTTAGAGGTTTGAGATTAGAACTTGAACACATGTCTGAGAATGTGTACAAGAGACTTGTTATAGTTATAGAAGCCTAGAATATTCCTATGTTTGATTATATGAGGGTTGTTGCTAGAGATAAAGTGGATATCAATCAAGAGCATTTTCATTTGCTTGAAGATGAACCAATAGATCCAAATGAATTGATTGAAAATGTGATTCAAGAAGTGATGGATGAAGAAGTAGAAGATGATGATAAGGATGAAGAAAAACTTGATGATGATAAAGTTCTTCAAGTAATGATGATGATGGTGGTAATGATATTTAAGGTGGTAATGATATTTAAGGTGGTAATGCTGGGGGAAATATTGAAGATACTAACCAAGAGATGGATAGTGAAAAGACTATATCTGATCATAGAGATGAAAACGTTGGTAATGATGAAGTTGAAGGTGAAGTTAATAATCAAGAGGGAGATAAGTAGAATGATAGTAATGATGAGAATATTGATGAAAGTTTGGAGCAAAATCAAACTTTTGATTTTGATTACATTGATGTTATCTTATTTAAACCAATTACACAGAATGTGCCTTCTGATGTACCATCTACTGTTGAAGAACAACAGATTGTGATTGTAGATGATATAGTGATGAAACAAAATCATGATGCTTGTATGCAAACTGAGGATGATAATGATGAAGAAGTAATAGATAAGTGGAAATCTAAGAATGCTTAACAAGAAGAAGTTATAAAGAAATTACAGAAGAAAATGAGTTGTTGAAACCTGAGTCAGGAAAGAAAGATTTGCTAGTAAGTGATCTGGAAGAAAAGGTGAAGAAATTATCTGAAGATTTTGAAAAGTTAAGAGATGAGTTGAAATAAAAAAGAAAGAATCTGATGCGGAAATTGTAACACCCGGTTATTTTCTTTGAAGCCGACAAAAGAAAGAAAAGAAATAAAGTCCAAAGCCGAGGGACCAAAGAAATAACACCGGTTATAAGAGGGGGAAGGCAGCCCACACCCTCCCCCACACTTACAAAATTCGGCCAAGGAGAGAAGAGAGGGAGAAAGAGTTTCAAGCTTCGGTTTCGTAGATTCGAGCATGAAAGTTGAGGTGTAGCGGGTTGGATTGAAGCTCTACTTGACGGGGTTGTTTGTGTGAGTTCTAGGACCCCGCTTTTACATGATTTTAACTAATTTGGGGCTAGCAAACATAGTAAAACCTGTTTTTGAAGTGTGTGCATTGTACCCATGTGTATGTGTTTGTGTGTGATGTGAGTGGGGTTTGTTTTCGGGCTTGTGTGTGCTTGAATGGTGATGTGGTATGTGTTTCTAAGGTTTAGGATGGTTGATTTTGGCTTAGAACAGGTTTGAGAGGGTTTCGAGGCCGAAGAGTGTAGATTGGGTTCGGGATAAATTGCATTCTGCATCAGCTAGGGCTATGTGACCGAATGGCATGCGACTGAGGTTCATTCGTATGCGAGACGTGCGACTAGGGTCCATACGCTTGTGAGTCATGCGACTAAGGTTCATTTGCATTGGGATCATGCGACTGGGGTCCATACGCCTAGGTCCATCCGTATTGGGTCCATTCGCATAGGATCCATCCGCGTTGGGTCCATTCGCATAGGATCCATCTGCATTGAGTCCATTCGCCTGGTGTTCATTCGCCTAGTGTTTAGTCGCCTGGGAGGCCATGCGACTTAAGGGTGCCCGTACGCCCAAGTAGGGCTTGTGCTCCCAAAAGAGCCTAGTTTAACTTACTGACTTTCGAGGAGATGCGTAGAGGTAGGCTTTGACTTGGGAGGTTTCTGGGGGCTCATGTAAATTGACTTTTGAGGTCATAGGTGTTAAGATGGGCATGTACGATGATGTATGAGGATGTATGATGATGTATGATGTTGTATGCTTATGATGTATGATGATGTTTGTTATGTATGTATGATGGTGCCGTGTATGGCGATGTTTGTATGTTTATGATGATGTTCCTTTTTGTTGTATGTTATTTTTCCCATGGATTTACATTGAATGTAAATGAACTAAATGAAAAGTATATTGTAACGTAAAGTGGAAGATAATGAAAGAGGAACATGATGAATGAATGCATGAATTAATGAACGAAGGAAAGTAATGTAAATCTTGCAAGCCTTGTATGTCAGGACACGCCCTAATGTAGGGTGTTAGCCTAACGGTGTGTGGGTTAGCTACCCTAGAAGGATGCACATCGGGGTTCGTCTTTATGACCGGCCATTTGTATAGGACCTTTGTCGCTTACCCTAGATACTGTGGCCAGGCTGTTGTGCACCATGACAGAAGGTCTATGATAGACTTCGGCCCAGTATCCGCTTTATTCATGACGGTTGGTATAGCACATGACAATGGTATACCTGAATTTACCCCTAGGTACTGTGGCCAGGCTATTGTGTGCCATGACGGAAGGTCTATTTATAGAGTTCAGCCCAGTACCTGCTTTATGCATGACGGTGGGGTAACGTTCATGGTTTTTGATGGATTGAAACAAAGTAATGATGAACGTATGAATGAAAGTAAGAAAGTAAGAATGAATGAGAATGAATGAGAATGAAAGTAATGAAAGTGAATGGTAATGACGTACGATAAACGGAAGAAAGTATGAACAAATGATGAAGATAATAATAATATTATCTATGTGTGCGTATGATGTGGAACACAGGCAAAAGTAAAGGACGGTTTTAAACAAAAGATAAAGTATGTTTTATTATAAAACTAGAACTCACTCAGCAACGCTGACTTTTATGTGTTTTCAGTTGGCAGGTAATGTTGCTGTGGCACGGGGCGGCTACTCAGCTCTTTTGGATGGCATTCTTTTGTTTAATGTTTTTGCATTATAATGCGAATGAACAATGTTTTGAAATGAATGATTATATTAACTTGCAAAAGCATTTATAATGAAATGAAAAGTTATATTAATGTTCTGATGCGATGTAATATGAAGATTAAATGTAAAGTTATATGTTTTATGTGCAATGATTTACCAGCTGTAAGTGTCCCGAAAACGGGGTCTTATAGTTGGTATCAGAGCCAAAGTTTAACTGAAACAGATAAATTTTCAAAATAAACCTAAACTAAAAACTGAATGGGACGGAAAGGGAAGGGATGCCAGTCTGAGTAGTTGCGTGACATCAGGTATTTTCGTAATGTTAACCAGTATTATGTGCACATGTTATGTGGTTGTGTTGCTAGTAGATTTAGATACTAATGTAGTCAGGATAGGTAATGCTTGGGGTATGAAGAGTAAAGTAAGTGGATAATCATAACTGGCCACTGTAATTAGGGACTTACTATACTTGAGATAAACTAAGCTGTTCCCTTGAATGACCGTGTTGGTGTTTGAATCTTTCAGTGTGTGTGTGGATGGCCGGTGGTAGATCTTTGAAAGCTTCACGTGGTGGAGGTCGTGGTGCTGAACTGCGATCCAACAGAGGAAGACCCAGAGTTGAAAAGATGGTTCATGAAGAACCAGAAACCCCTCATCCGGAGGGCAATAATGAGAGTGCAAACTTAAGGGCCTCAGTGAAGGAGGCTGTTATCGAAAAGGTCCATCAGGTCATGCAGACAATCTTACTGTCTGTGGTGACCAAAGTTATCAAGGCTGTGAGGGAAGGAGAAAGAAAGGAGAGGAACAGGTCCTTAGGAGAACGGGAGCAACCGGAGCTTGAAACGGTTCTCTCCGATGATGAAGAAAAGGAAGAAGAAGAGCCTGCGTTGTAGGCGGAAGGAGGATATAACTACGGGGCCTTTCAAAGGTGTAAGCCCCCTACTTTTGATGGTAACGGCACTACTGCTTCTGCTCACTGGTGGGTGAGAGAAATGGAAGCTGTTTTGAACATCAGCGAGTGCCGGGAGGATCAGAAAGTGAAGTTTGTTGCCCACTCTTTCGTGGACTCAGCTTTATGCTAGTGGGACAATATTGTCCCAGCTGAGGGTAGTCGGGCTATTGGGAGGATGAGATGGTCCGAGCTGAACAAGTTGGTGATTGAGGAGTTTTGTCCTCACAGGGAGATGGACAAGGTTGAGACGGAGTTCTTGCAGTTGGAGGCGGGGACGATGACACATCAGTAGTACACCACCAAGTTCAATGAGATGGCACGTCTAGTGCCGGACCAAGTGACGCATTTGTCATGAAAGATTAAGAGGTACATTCAGGGGTTGCCGGAGGATATTCGCAGGCACATGATCGCTGCCAGACCGAGCACGTTTAGGTCAGCAGTGGATTTGGCAGCGAGATTATATGATGAGAGAACTGTGGTGGTGGCCGAAGGTAGCAAGAAAGGGGGCGGTAACCGGAATTGGAATGGGAAAAGGTTGGTCGAAGTGGTGCCCCGACGAGTAACAAGAAGGCACGGGTAGACGACCGTCGCGTGGTCACATCTGGTGCAGGGTCGAAGAAGTGTGGCAGATGTGGAAAGGAGCATATTGGAGAATGTAGGCTGGGATCGAACTTGTGCTTCAAGTGTGGGAGGATGGGGCACGTAGCAAAGGACTGTCATGCGGGCAGATGTTTTAATTGTGGCGCGGAGGGCCACATGAGTAGAGATTGTAAGAAGCTGAGGGCTAAGGGTTCCGGGGTGAAGAAGGCTAGAGGAGAAGGACCGAGGGCAAGCGCCAGAGCATTTACGATGACGTAAGAGGAGACTAGGATGGACCCTGATGTTGTGTCAGGTACGCTTCTAGTAAACCAAGCTTTAGCCTTCGTGTTATTTGATTCTGGTTCCAGTAAAAGTTTTATTTCTGCTGCATTCTGTGCTAAACTGCCTGTTAGAAATAGGAGTGTTGATGCGCCCTATAATATAGAAACTACCATAGGTAAGTCTACCAGGATTCTGAGATGATAGAAGACTGTGATGTGGAGCTAGAAGGTCATAAATTTCTTGTTAGACTGTTTGGGATGACCTTAGGTGGTTTCGATGTAGTTCTTGGGATGGATTGGTTAGCGGATTACGAGGGGAACATTGTATGTCGCAAGAAGATGATTCGACTGACAGGGCCTGACGGGAGTAAGGTGACGGTTTATGGGGATCTGGTCACGACGATCCCGAAAGTAATCTCAATGGCGGTGGCGGGAAAGTGCATGAGGCGTGGATGTAGTGCCTACTTGGCTTATGTGAAGGATGTAGAAATACCCACACCACAACTGTCTAATGTACCGGTTGTGTGTGACTTCCCAGATGTGTTTCCCGAAGACTTACCCGGAGTACCGCCTGACTGAGAGATCGAGTTTCAGATTGATTTGATACCGGGTGCCCAACCTGTTGCCAAGGCACCGTATCGTTTGGCTCCGACTGAGATGAAAGAGTTGATGGAGCAGTTGCAAGAGCTGCTTGATAAGGGGTTTATTAGACCGAGTATCTCCCCTTGGGGTGCTCCGGTCCTGTTTGTGAAGAAGAAAGATGGTAGCATGAGGATGTGTATTGACTACCGTCAACTGAATAAGTTGACGATAAAGAACCGATCCCCTTACCGAGAATCGATGACTTGTTTGATCAGCTTCAAGGTGCCAGCTGGTTTTCAAGGATAGACCTTTGATCTGGTTACCATCAGTTGAAAGTGAAGGAGTAGGATATCTCTAAAACAGCTTTTCGCACGTGTTATAGTCATTACGAGTTTCTTGTCATGTCTTTCGGTTTGACCAATGCGCTAGCTGCTTTTATAGATTTAATCAATCGAGTGTGTCGGCTGATGTTGGATAAATCAGTGATTGTGTTTATTGATGATATCCTGATTTATTCGAAGAGCAAGATAGAGCATGTTGGTCATATTCGGGAGGTTTTGGAGACGTTGAGGAAGGAGAAGTTGTACGCCAAGTTCTCCGAGTGTGCATTTTGGTTGCACGAAGTTCAGTTCTTGGGTCACGTGGTGAATCCCCAGGGGATTATGGTGGACCTGGAAAAGGTGGAGGCGGTGATGCAATGGAAGTCTCCAAAGACGCCATCCGAGATTCGTAGCTTCTTGGGTTTGGCGAGCTACTACAGAATATTCATTCAAGACTTCTCTAAGATCGTTTCTCCACTAACAAAGTTGACCCGGAAAGATGTAAAGTTTGTATGGGGTCAAGCTCAAGAGAAGGCGTTCAAGGAATTGAAAGCGAGGTTGACTCAAGCTCCTGTTCTGCGTTCTCCACTAACAAAGTTGACCCGGAAAGATGTAAAGTTTGTCTGGTGGTTTCTTCTGATGCTTCCTACTCGGGGTTGGGGTGTGTGTTAATGCAGAGAAGGAAGGTTATAGCCTATGCATCCCCACAGTTGAAGGTTCATGAGGTCAATTATCCTACTCATGACTTGGAGTTAGCAGGCGTGGTCTTTGCGTTAAAGATTTGGAGGAATTATCTTTACAGGTCGAAGTGCACCATATTCACTAACCACAAGAGCTTGAAGTACTTCTTCGAGCAGAAGGACCTAAACATGAGGCAGAGAAGATGTTGGAGCTCATAAAGGATTATGATTGCGAGATCCATTACCATCTGGGCAAAGCCAACGTGGTGGCGGACGCCCTTAGCTATAAAGAGAGACCCGAGCCAATTCGGGTGAAAGCTTACCAGTTGATCATGACCTCTGATGTGATGAAGCAAGTCAAAGAGTTTCAAGATGAGGCATTCAAAGAAGATCATCTTAACTCCAAAAGAATGAGAGGTCTAATTGCGGAATTAGGTGAAAACACACTCGGTGTTAGAACCCGATTCGGACGGATGTGGATTCCTCGTTTTGGGGATCTACGCATGAAGATTATGGACGAAGCTCATAAGACTCGATACTCTATTCATCCTGATGCTATAAAGATGTACCAAGACATGTAGAAAGATTATTGGTGGCCAGGTATAAAGCGAGATATGGTGGAGTATGTGAGTAAATGCCATACTTGTTTACAAGTGAAGGCCGAGCACCAAAAGCCGTATGGGAAGATCCAACCTTTGGATATACCGGAATGGAAGTGGGAGCAAATCACCATGGATTTCATTACAAAGCTGTCGCGTACCCCGAAAGGGTATGACGCTATATGGTGATTGTTGATCGTTTGACGAAGAGTGCTCACTTTCTACCGATCCGTGAGACATATTCATCAGAGAGGTTAGCAGATCTTTTCATTAAGGAGATTGTAACTTGTCAAGGTGTACCGGTGTCTATTGTGTCTAATCGTGACACGGGTTTACATCAAAATTTTAGATGAAATTCCACGATGCTATGGGGACGAGGTTGCATATTAGCACGGCTTATCATCCTCAGACAAATGGTCAGTCAGAAAGGACCATTCAGACATTGGAGGATATGCTTCGGCTTGTGTTATCGATTTTGGAGGAAGTTGGGATGACTACTTACCGTTAGCTAAGTTCTCATATAACAATAGTTATCATGCCAGCATTGGTATGCCCCCTTATGAGATGCTATATGGTAGGAGATATAGGACACCTGTCTATTCGGGTGATATTGGTCAAAAAGAATTAGGAAGTGTCAAGGTGATCGAGGCTACGACTGAAAAGCTTGAAAAGATCAAAGCCTGCATGAAGGCAGCCAAAGATAGACATAAGTCGTATGCTGATAAATGACGTAGCCCGATTGAGTTCCAGGTGGATGACAGGGTTATGTTGAAGGTCTCACCTTGGAAGGGCATCATTCAGTTTAGAAAGCGGGGCAAGTTAAGCCCGAGATACATAAGGCCTTTCTGAATCATTGCTAGAGTAGGAGAGGTGGCCTATAGGTTGGAGCTACCAAATGAGTTAAGTGGAATCCACTCGACATTCCATGTATCTCATCTGAGAAAATGTTTAGCAAACGAGGATATGGTTGTACCACTGGAGGATATCAAGGTAGATGAACTACTCAATTATGTGGAGCAACCAGTGGCGATCATTGATCGAAAAGAGAAGAGGCTGAGCAATAAAATGGTTCCTTTTGTGCGTGTATAGTAGAAGCACTGGAAGGGATCCGAGTCTACGTAGGAGACTGAATAAGAGATGAGACAGCATACCCATATCTGTTCGAAGAATAATAGGTTTTGGGGACGAAACCTATTTAAGGGGGGTGGACTTGTAACACCCGGTTATTTTCTTTGAAGCCGACAAAAGAAAGAAAAGAAATAAAGTCCAAAGTCGAGGGACCAAACTTGCTAAAATAGGAAAAGTCTTGAATGAGTGGGGGTATAAGAGGGGGAAGGCAGCCCACACCCTCCCCCCCCACTTACAAAATTCGGCCAAGGAGAGAAGAGAGAGAGAAAAGAGGTTTCAAGCTTCGGTTTTGTGGATTTGAGCATGAAAGTTGAGGTGTAGTGGGTTGATTGTAGTTCTACTCGATGGGGTTGTTTGTGTGAGTTCTAGGACCCCTCTTTTACATGATTTTAACTGATTTGGGGCTGGAACACATAGTAAAACCCATTTTTGAAGTGTGCGTGTGTTGAACCCGTGTGTATGTGTTTGTGTGTGATGCGAGTGGGGTTTGTTTTCGAGCTTGTGTGTGCTTGAATGGTGATGTGGTATGTGTTTCTAAGGTTTAGGATGGTTGATTTGGGCTTAGAACAGGTTTGAGAGGGTTTGGAGGCTGAAGAGTGTAGATTGGGTTCGGGATAAACTGCATTCTGCATCAGCTAGGGCTATGCGACCAAATGGCATGCGATTGAGGTTCATTCACATGCGATCCGTGCGACTGGGGTCCATATGCTTGTGAGTCGTGCGACTGAGGTTCATTCGCATGGGGGTCATGCGACTAGGGTCCATACGCCTAGGTCCATCCGCATTGGGTCCATTCGCATAGGATCCATCCGCATTGGGTCCATTCGCATAGGATCCATTTGCATTGATTCCATTCACCTGGTGTTCATTCTCCTAGTGTTCAGTCTCCTGGGTGGCAATGCGACTGAAGGGTGCCCATACGCCCAAGTAGGGCTTGTGCGCCCGAAAGAGCCTAGTTTAACTTTTTGACTTTCGGGGAGATGCGTAGAGGTAGGATTTGACTTGGGAGGTTTCCGGGGGAAATGTTTGTATGTTTATGATGATGTTCCTTTTTATTGTATGTTATTTTTCCCATGGCTTTACGTTGAATGTAAATGAACGAAATGAAAAGTATTATGTAACGTAAAGTGGAAGATAATGAAAGAGGAACATGATGAATGAATGCATGTATTAATGAACGAAGGAAGGTAATGTAAGTCTTGCAAGCCTTGTATGTCGGTACATGCCTTAATGTAGGGTGTTAACCCAACGGTGTGTGGGTTAGATACCCTAGAAGGATGCACATCGGGGTCCGTCTTTATGACCGACCATTTGTAAGGAACCTTTGTCGCTTACCCTAGATACTGTGGCCAGGCTGTTGTGCGCCATGACGGAAGGTCTATGATAGACTTCGGCCCAGTATCTGCTTTATGCATGATGGTGGGTATAGCACATGACAATGGTATACCTAAATTTACCCCTAGGTACTATGGCCAGGCTGTTGTTCGCCATGACGGAAGGTCTATTTATAGACTTCGGCCCAGTAATCACTTTATGCATGACGTTGGGGTAAAGTTCATGGTTTTTGATGGAATGAAATGATGTAATGATGAACGTATGAATGAAAGTAAGAAAGTAAGAATGAATGAGAATGAAAGTAATAAAAGTGAATGGTAATGACGTATGATGAAGATAATAATGATATTATCTATGTGTACGTATGATGTGTGAACACATGCAAAAGTAAAGGATGATTTTTAAACGAAAGATAAAGTATCTTTTATTATAAAACTGGAACTCACTCAGCAACGCTGACTTTTATGTGTTTCTAGTTAGCAGGTAATGTTGCTGAGGATGGCACGGGGTGGCTACTCAGCTCTTTTGGATGGTATTCTTTTGTTTAATGTTTTTGCATTGTAATGCAAATGAACGATGTTTTGAAATGAACGATTGTATTAACTTGCAAAAGCATTTATAATAAATGAAAAGTTATTTTAATGTTCCGCTACGATGTTTTATGAAGGTTAAATGTAAATTTATATGTAAAATTGTAGAAAAAGAAACTGAGTCTGAAGCACTAATGAATGTGACAGATTAGATTTTTGCTGAGGGTAAAGGTAAAAGAAAATTAGATGAAGTTGATATAGATTCTTCTAATGTTCCTTCAAAGATGCAAAAAACCGTAGAAGAAAAAGTACATGTTGGTGAAAAAGATGTGGATATTCAAAAACAGATTGAGGCTTTGATTGATCTTGACTCTAAATATTCTAATGATTGGTATAACGAAGTACTTGAGGAGGAAGATATATGTGAGATTGCTGATTTTCTAGTTCAAAACATTCAAGAAGATATACCTTTTGATTTTGAAGACAGGTATAATTACTTGATAAGAAGAAGTATAACATTCTATTTTTGGATGGTTTGACTATGTCATAGATCAATGAGGAGTATGAGAAGTTCATGCTAGCAGAATCATCAACCCCAGTAAATCCAAATGAGATAAGTCTAGAACATGGTGAATGGGCGCCGATGAGGGAAAGTCTTAATATTGATGATATTCTTATATTTGAATTGCACCATCCTGATCTAGAAGATATGAGTATTATATCTTTAAGGATGTGGTTGCGATCGAGAAATTATCCAAGGAAAAGACTGAACAAATTACAAGGAGAATCTTTGAGGAAATTAGTAAGAAGTTCTTAAGAGACTGAGAAACTATACAACAAGATGATCATTCTTGACATGGATAACCCATAGTACTTGGAGATTACAAAGAGAACAACAATGTTAAAGCCTTAAGAGATAAAATCAATGGAGTTAGTGAAAAGGAGTCATGAGAATAGGAAAGAGCTGATGAAAATGTTTCCTGATTCTAAAAAACAAGCTTACAAAGTATCTTTAGTTCAGAAGCAACTGTAGAATAAAGCAAGATCTGTAGAGGATATTGTGAAGAATGTATTACAAACAGGTCACTCAATCTTATAGCTTTTGAATGCTATGATTTTTCCTGATAAAACAGAAGAAGTAAAGATCATTTCTTGGAAATATGATGAGATTTTTTATGCTTTTTTGATAAAAAGAGTGAATGCTATTTGTGACATGTATCACTTTCATTCAAGCACCATTGCTCTTCTAGTCCTAGACTTAAAAGAATTACATAAGTTACCTTAGATAAACACTACAAAGGCTTCGAGAGGAGAGAGCTTTGTATAATTTCTTGAGCATGGAATTTCGAGAATGCCATATTTTGACCAAACAAGGTGTGATCAAGAGGATAAGATGTGTTTTCAATCTCAAAAAAGGAAAAGGAAAGGAGAATCAAGCTCAGAAGTAAAAGAAGCTATCTAGAAGCATATGGTGATAGATACTTTGACAAGGTTAGAAATCCAAGATTGAAAGTAATGCATGGCACTCAAACGTCTAAACCGATCCTGAGATGGTTTTATGATTCTAATACGTTTCAGATAATGCTTGTTAGAAATGAAGATAACTGGGATAAGGATATGATATGCCTTTTTGGAGTGTTTGAATTGAAACTTTTACATCCAAGCTACATCTCATTCTTATCTAATAAAAAGTTTGATCAAGTGACATCTAAAGTAGCAGAAAATGATAGAATATATTTCATGACTATAATCAAGGTAATGAATGTTGCCATGGAGCGAATTTCTTTAAGGAAAGCTCTAGCAAATGCAAACATAGTCAACAAAGACATACTAAATATAGAATTTATAAGAATATCAAGTAAAGGAGTATTGGAGATTTACTCAAAAGATTACTCAAGTCCAATAGAATTCTATGCCAACATCGACATGGCTGGTCTTTCAAAGGAAACTTTGCTTGTTATGGATGCTATGGAGATTAAGACAAACGATTTAAAGCCTGAACAAGGAATTTTAGCTGGCAAGTTCAAGTCTATGATCAAGAAAGAATTAAGAGAGCTAGAAATGTACAAAGAGATGCCGATGTTCAAGAAAAAAGAAGAACCTCAAGATTTTTTTAACTAAAGACAACATGCAAATCTTAGGGGGAGTATTGTTGAAGCTCTTGAATATTAACATTTATTCTTTATATTTTGTTTTTGTCATAGTATAGAGATGTATTTGTAAATATATGTTCCCTAGTTTCTTTGTTTAGTATAAATAGGATATTATGAATTTTTGTGCATGTAGACATTTGAAGAATACTATTAGAACTCTCTCAGTTGTACATTTTATTTGTTTGCAAACTATCAATGAAACTTCTATGAATTTTTGATATATTTGCATTTGTTGATTACATTGTTTATATAATTGATAATTGCATCATAACATCAACACAGATCGATCTATTTGAACCTATCACCTTGAACACCAAGAACATTTGATTTTAGAGCTATTGTGATCAATATAACATGTTAGCAAGTCCAGTTCTTGATCACTACACGATTAAATGTTATATTTTGATTGTTTTTTTCATAGTTTTTTTATTCAAGAATAACCCTATTTAAAGTAACATGATTAAATTTGAATTTGATGTTCTTTGATGATGATATGATGTTAGTTGTATTGAATTGATGTTAGTTTATATGGATTATGCAAGAAATTCATAGAATGGAGTCTTTGTTCTTACCTTACTATAAGTAGCAACTTTTGTGCATGAGATTTGGAAATTATGATGATTGGATGATGATTATCATATCTAGATGATTGCTATGAACTTAATTTGGTATATAGTTGATGAATTTATGAATGAATTGAATAATAGACTGATTTTGGGTGTTACTTTCCCAAAAGAGAAACTATATTGATGTGGATCACTGGATATTGTGAATTGGGCATGTTTATGATGTTAGGATCATGCTAGAATGCTTTTTGATGATGTCTAATGTGATAGAATGCATTAATTGGGTCGTATGGATACTTGATGGATTATTTGGGAAATTTACGTTTTATGGAATATTGCAAGATGTTGGGTTATGTTAGGAGATTATGAATCAAAGGCCCCTACTTAGTAGGATTGGAAGGGTTTAAGGTGTGAAGTCGTGAGTGGCTTCACATGATTAAACTCGATGTATGATTATTGGTCGTGATGTAATTATATTTGTCTGAGCATGTTGATTGTTTAAGATTTGCATCTGTTGTATGATAATCTATATTGGTATGATAGTCTGATAGAACTAAGATTTATAATGTGGCATACGTGAATAACTTGTATGATAATAATGTGTATGACTTGCAATACTTGATAAGAAGCTTTTAATTAACATGTCACCAATGGGTCAAACGTGTCAACTAGGTCAAATGAGTCTTCTTATCCAAAACCCTTGGGTCAACGTGTTTATTGAGCACTTAGAGTTGTTAAACTTTTTGGGTTGCACAAACTCATGTACTTATGTGTTCTAGGTAACCTTTGACGAGTTGTCTTTCCATTCACCGTTAGCTTTCTATTATTGTTTGTTTGCGCGCTAGGTGAGGTCAATGCCCTGCTTTTATTTACTCTCTTTTTGGGGGGAAGACATACTTTATTTTGAAACGCTTTATAAAGATAATATGTGTTTAGTATAAAATAGTGTGTATATCATGAAAGCCCTTATACTTTCGGATCGTTAATTACGGAATCTAGTGAGAAATCTTGGATAGTACTATTGGATCTAACAAGCCCCACCCATACGACTAGAAGTCAAGCGGGTGCAATATTGTTCTAATTGACTAACAACGTCACGACTTGGCATGTCGTGGCGGAAGGCAAACAAACAAATATAGTCAGCTTTGATCATGAAATCACTATTGTTCATTACTAATAAAATTAAACTACCTATCTATTTCAATACACTTGTTTATAGTTTTCAAACGTTATTGGTTATGATTAATTACAAACTCTTGAACTCACTAACCGTTGTGTTGACACTTTTAATATGCTTTACTCAGCTCGTTACCTGTAGCTACCCATAGGAGCACGCACGTGTCGAGCATGCTTTGAATAAACATTGATTTGCTTTTGATTTCTTGCATACTTACTTACATTGGATTTGGCGCGTGTTTTGCGCAGTTTACATTTATTACTTGGGTTTGAAATATTTACAAAACAATTACGCAAATGTTTTGACGTTTAAAACTTTGATTAGTCTTAAATGTCGAATATAGTGTCGTTCTAAGTAATTAATAACTTGGATCCTGGTTTGTTCACTAATCTTGCGATAAAATCTCGCATGTTGATTTTGAAGGTGCGACAAAAAGAGAATTCCCGGCAATATTAACTCTAAAACTTTGACTTGTAGTTTGAACATGAAAATTTTATCACTGCTTATTAGGTAGTGTTGTGTCATTAATTATTTAGTCTATAGATCTAGTTACTTATATGAGGGTGTGACTTATGATTTAATATTAAGATAGACAGAGATGATAGAGAAGATAGCAATTTTATATGAACTTGTGTGGGAAATCAAAAGTAAAAGAAATATTTTGCATGATTTTATGATGCAATTGAAGATTTAGTTGTTGTAGAACTCTTGATCGCGTCAACCGGCTATAACCAGCAAATCCGCCCTCGTGGCTCGCCCTACACGCCCAAAAGATCACTAAGAAGACCATTTTTGAAGTTAAAGTAAAATTTTATACGCAATCATGTGAGTAAGTACGAGCTTTGATTCTAGTTTTTTCAAAGACAAACCTAAAAAAATGTTTATGCGCGTCATTTTAAAATAAATCAATTGAACTAGCGTCAACTAATGTTTCTATATAACATATAAGTTGTACCAGTGTTACGTTACGCTAGTCAATACCACATATGTCTGCCAATAGTTCTTGGTGTTATTCGAGAGTAAGTGTTTCCTTTATCTTCCATCCCATTAAGAGGATATAGGTTGCGTTTGACAGACCAATTAAAAGTGTTATATTACTTTTATGTTCGTGATAAATGATATGTAAAAATAATGTGTTGTTGTAAATTGATAAGTTTTAATTTCAATAATGTAGTTTGTATGAACGATTAATTTTGATCGAGTTGATCTAGTTATAGAAGTCTTAAGGAAGAAATGCATGATTTTTTTAAAAACACAATAACTTAATTATTTACTTTTACGTGTATGACTTTAGAACGTGTAAAAACTATTATAAAATGTTTTAAAATTGTAAAATAAAATAAAAATAATTATTGGTAAAAACAATAATATTTTCTTTAAAACATGATTAAGAAATTATATATAAAAAAAGAAGTATAAGTATATTTAAAAAATAGTTATGTAAGAAATCTTTTATATGTATATTGAATAGATTTTTTAAATATAAAAAATAAATTTTTTATTTAATATGGTAGTTATATGATTGTACATGTGACGTTACATTTTGAATAGACTACTCACTTTATCAAAAGATAAAACTAGAAAAACTTTTTGAGTACAATATTTTAATAAATGCTATGGATGAAAACTATATAAACAAATTTCCTTTTAAAATTAAAAAAAAAGATCGGCATACAATGTTTTGTAAGTGGTAATATATTATTCAAATAATTTTAGTACTTCAACACACATATATAAGCTCACTTTATTTGTAAACAGTTAATTCAGTCCGTCGTAGCCGGTGTAAAAATACTCATAGAAATATATTTTTCTTTTTTGCCATGCTTTACAAAGAAAGAAAGAATGAAGTTATCGTTGTTTACCCGAGAGACGATTGTACCCATTGGATATCTTCTTCTAAGTTGGTATAGACGGTCGTTCGTATTTCATTATCTAATCATCAAATCCCTTTAATGATCATCGCCTCCTTTGATGATCATATCATTCATCAGCTAACACTGATTCAATTGAGCTTGTTAACTGAATGAAAGCACAAAGGATGATTCAATCACAATTATTTTTTGATGATGTGTGACTAAAATTTTAACATGATCAAATCATAAGGATTAATTGTACAAGTTTCTCTAAAAATTTAAATATAATTTTATAAAAAATGAACAAAATAAAAATGAAATTTAAGAAATTTAAATAAACAGTAATAAAAATTAATATTCGTTCAAAGTAAACTAAAGGTTAAAAATTAAAACAAATTTTAAAAAGGAAAAACATAAGGGTACGTAAAATTAAAAAAATAGAAATAAAGATGTATATGATTAAAGTAAAAGATTAAAAAAAACCACATATTTATAAATATCAAAATAAATATTAGAAAACCAAAGAAGAGCAAGCACAAACGTTTTTAATGAAGTTAATTTTTTTGGAGGTAGCTAGAAGCGGAGGAGGGTGGAAGGGTATGCAAAGAAAAGGGTTTGAGATTTAAGAAGATGTTTGAATTTATGGTTTTTGTTTGCACCAAGGAGAGCACACAAAGACATTTTTCTAATAAAATCTTTTAAAAAAAACAAACAGTCTGCAAATAATAATATCTGCATATGGTCTGCGCGACGCAAACAGAAAAACCCTCACATATATTTTTCAAAAAATATACGTCATCTTAGTTAACAATCCAACACCATCATTAAAAAAAATGAAATCAACTGTATAAAAAATAATTGTTATATAAACCACAATATGTAATTAAATATATTATATATTCTATTATTTTGAAATGTTAGTACATACAGTTTATTTTAGAAATTAACCACAAAACTTTTTTACTTGCAAAACAGTCTTCCCCTACTTCGTTGCCAAGTACCAACACCACCATCTTTTCCTATATATATATATATATATATATATATAACCAACTCATGTGATATAGTAGTTTTTTTCCACCAATGTTTGACTAGTAGTCTATTAGCCACCAATGTTTAATTTTTTGCCACAATTTTTTTTTGTTTTTAGCCACCAATGTTCAATTTTTTTGCCACATAGAATTTTCTTTTGTTTTTGACATTTGTGTTTCTGGTGAATGGTGAAATGCCATTCTTATCTCTTTTTCTATAAAATATTTTTAGCCCTTTTTGTTGTATTATTTGCAAGGATTATTAGCGTGATAAACCGAATTGATTATGAGCGGAAAACATCGTTGCGACATTAATGTTATCTTAACTGATTTTGGTATTAGCTTTAGTAGTTTTTAATGAGTTGAGAAGATATAGACCAAACTCACGCCGCTTAGTTCTAGAAAAACGCACCAAGCTCCGGCACGTAGCGTGGGGAAAAACAATTAGTTGTTTATAAAATGAAGGTACGCTTCATAAAAGAGTGGGTGGTTTTGGTTCCTATCAAATTTTCATCCCCACATATAAGTAGCTAAACATAAGGTACAACCGTTTGATGCACATGTATATTGTTAATTTTTTTGTGTAGTTCAATTTATTTTGAGTTTATACAAGTTAATGGTCTGTTTTATGTTGATATATGTTTATGCTTACTAATAATGAGTTAATTACACATTGTAGTTTTAAATGGTTTTGTCATTAGTTAGCATAAGTATATTTGCCCACAACAAACCCGCAACAATGCATAGTCTTAAAATCTAGAATAATATAAAAATAATGTCGGTAGCTATAGTGTTACCGATCATTTTTTTTTCTACAAAAGCCTAATATGACATATATTATACATCCGATTTGACAACAGGCAACTAGCACAAGTGATTTTTACTCTTTGTTTCTACAAGAGAGGTTGATGGTTTGAGTCCATTATCTTTTTTTCGTTTCTCCCCAATTAAATACAACTTGAAAAAACCAACAGATCATGGGCACTAGCATCCCTTATGGTTTGAAGTTAATAACAATAAATTATTGTGCGTAATAATTGAGTATTTAAAGAGATCATATTTAGAAAAAAAATTCCAATTAAATTATAAAGTTAAACAAACTACTATTTACTTTATGAAAATTAATACAAATGTTTTTCTTTCAACTATTGGTCGGTATATCACGTAGATGATGCATGTATCAAACCAAATAAACTATATTTTTGTATATCATCAGTCAATGTATGACGTGATGTAGTTTTACATTTAAAATTGTTATTGATATTTCGACAATCAAAACAAACTAAATTCTTGCTCGTTTGTGCTTATATGGCTTCTATGACGTTACAAGTAGACGCCTGCAGCAACGCGCGGGGGTTCAGTCCTTGTTAGACTAATTATATAGAACTTGAAATGATCATCAAGGTTGCAAAGACTAAGACGTTTTGCAAAGTCTGTTTCTTTAAAAAAAATTGAAATCACATATCATAATATTTTACATCAAATGTTTAAATTTCATTCAAATAGGCAAAATTTTAAAGGTGAAACGAACTCCGGTTAAACTCATTTTTAAAACTACTTTAAAAGTTGATCTGTCGAATAAACACGAAATAACTCATCAATGTTCAACTCTTTAACAATACGGTAAAACGATAGATAAAAACGAAACCATAAAATTTTGTAAAAGTTTTTGGTTTAACCGACCATGTGTATTTGATTTGGACCGTACACGATACGCCCTTCGGTTTTGTGTGCCTTTAATCATTGCAAACAATTACAAGGCGAGGGGTCTATCATGCTTTAGAATCATGGCTTGATTTCAATAATAATAAAAGTAACAATAATCATAATAATAATAATCTAGCATCCTAAATATCTAATTTTATAATTTGGGAATCTTGAAAGATAATTAATAAATACTTTAACTTATTTAATAATTCTAATACTTTGATTTATTTATTGTTGTGAAATTTAAAAATCTTTTTACGAGTGATCAGAGCGTAATTAATTATTGTAATAAACCATTAGCTTCACTGTAGTAAGAATAATTTCTTCATACGCCCAAGCTCCAAGTATTTGTTTGATTGCCAATGAAAATAAGAGCAAGTAAGAATAGTGAAGATAACATAAACCTAATTTGGTGAAGGAAATGAACATTTGTATAGTTGTACTAGTCTTTGGTTTCGAGTATTTTAGTCATAGACCTTGCGCGACACACCATATTGCTTTGACGAGTGTAAAAAGTAGAATATGCAAGTAATGAATGTGCTTCAAAGAAGAGTTTGGGCTTGGACTGATGTCAGTTTATGAAAGTCTTTCATCAGGAGCAAAATTTTTCGATGTAATAAGGTGAGACTTCCTAGTTTTAAGAGTATTGGGGATATTTAACAAGGGTGTAACCTCTCCGGTTGTACATAAAATGAAATTATGGATGGCTTATTGATCTTTTTCTTATGAATGTTCTTATATAACATTGTCAAATATAAGAGCATGCAAATGTAATTTCACACAAAATTTAAAAGCGAGGTATTCATTCTTAAACGTATATCATTCTCGTGCTTTGTATGGTCAAAATAACTTGAAAAGAGAGATGAAGGATGTAGAATCTTCCAAATGTAATAATACTTTCACTTTCTCTTATTGTGTTGTTTAATTTCAAGAAAATTTTCGAAGTACCGACAGATTCCTTGAAAAACCTACTTAATTATTTTTTGCATTTTTAAGAACTTTCAATGATTTTTTGCATGGATATTTGTTAGAGAACATGCCTCCCCCCACCCCCAACAAAAAATAAAATAAAAATAAAAATCCCAAAATAAGTTTGTCTAGAAATGATTCATGATTTGTCTCGTTATCGATAGATTTCCATCAGAGTTTCCAATGAACCAAACATCTGTTAGTGTTTGCATCCATTGATTTATGCTATTTGTGATGACCCTCCAGTTGTATAAGGGTCACATGACTCTTGGGAATAAAAATTGAACTATTCATTAAGTGATTATCAATGTAGGCCAAGACAATGATCTCTTATCTTTTTCTATAACACCAATAATGCTACTTTGATCAACAAAGTAGAATCAACAAGATTCATAGGGAGTTAAAAACATTAAAACAAGCAACTGATGATGTGAATGGAAAGAAGAAAATATGAAAATACAATAAATTTCTCGAGTTACCGATATGAACAATGAGAATTTAACACTAGATATGATATTACTTAGATTAAATATTGTATAAAAATAATATGAATGAAATGTTTATGGAAGTAGAAAAAAGTGTTAGTTTTGCTATTTATAGAGTTTAAAAATAAAATAACTATCGGTCAATTTCATCGAATTTCAGTACAATTGATATGTTCAATCGTTCAATATCAGAAACAATAGACAAACAACAAAGATGAAGATGAATAATAACAATCACAATATATTCAAATATAATCAATAAGGATCCAATACAATCAAAGTAAACAAAGCTCAATATATTATAGTAAAGTAATAGCTTACAATAGTCTCTTGCAATAGAAATATTCGATTTAGGTTCTGCAAGGATGCTCAACAATGAGCTAAATCAAAACTATATATACAAGTCATAGTTTCGCTGACAGATACTATGCTACCAAAACTATAGTTTCGCCCGGCAGAGACAACAGTTTCGTCGGGTGAACTAAACAGTTAACTATGAGCGAAACTGCAGTTTCGCTCATAGTTTCGCTGGGCAACAAAACTAAACAAAATAAGCAACATACAAAAGTAAACTAATATCAAACCTATTACAATAGAATATAAACAAAAACTAAGGTGAGTCTAATCTATACATGATCTTCAATACTCCCCCTAGGTTGGATCTCACCAACTTCCTAGTCTTGATTTGTCTTGTCGGCTCCAGTCTCTACTGCTACCTCAAATGTATCTTTATTAGCTACTGTAGCAAACATCCTTGGAAGCTTCAGCCACAAGTTCTCCCAGTTCCTGCTTCATCAACTTCTTCGCCACGTGCACTAGCTTCAGAAAATTTCTTTGTGAGATCCTGCACATCCATATTCAGATTATCCTGTGCTCTTACCTTCTCAGCCAACTCATTCACTTCAGCTCTCACTCATCTTACTTTATTAGCAACAATCATGAACATACTTGCTTCTTTTATAGTCTCCTCCCCTACCCCTACCTTAATATGGTTGTCATAGAGCATCTGTAGATCTTCATAACAGAAAGTAAATATCTCCATTGGGTCAAACAATATATACTTAATTCCATTCTTCACTCTAATCACCGCCTCCCTAGTGTTATTATCGTAGAACCATTTCTCAAAAAGTTGTAATCTTGGGGGTTGAGGATCTGACAATCTTATCCTATTCACTGTTCTTGGGGGTTTCACACTTAGCACAATCTTCCCTTTACCTATCTCCCGGTCTTTATCTTACTTTGAGTTTCTACGGTCAGCCTTCATGAAACCAAACGACTCAAAATTATCATTCAATCCGTTCTTTATTTCCTTCTCTAGCAACATAGCTCTTTCACTGAGATTAGCATGTATGTAATTCCTCCCCCCACCTTTTGATCATAAACATCTTGAGGCCAGGGTTATACTTCCAACTGATGATTTTCTTATCAGCCTCTTTCTTACTTAACCCTTGTATATTTTGAAAAAGGGGAGTTAACTCTTCAATCTCCTTCTCCTTCATAAACCAATCATCCTTCGACATTTCAAACACATCATTCTCATCATCTCACTTCTTGACTACATAGGTTGGTTATCTTTCGTCCACTTCATAATATTTGGGCTAAGAGTCATAATCAACTAAGTGCTCATCATCCACCTCTTCATCCACCAATCCCTTCTCAACAGTCTTTTCAACCCCTTCAGTTTGTTTTGGGAACATCTCTTCTCCTCCGAAATCATCAATGTTCATCCCTATATTAGCAAAACCAATTTCAAACACCTGCTCCACATTCTCTACATTCATATTCCCTTCTGCCTCTTTCTCTTTCTCAACCTCCAGCCTCACACTAGAACCTCCTGCCTCCTCAATCGCAGCACCAGACGTGCCCTCTCCTGCCCGAGAAGATGTACCCAAATTTAGAAATGGATATTTGGATGTGTCAGTCATATCATCTAACTCAGGTTGAGTTAGTTGATTGGGCAAGCCGGCTGCTATCTTAAGTTCATTCACCTTTGTCAGCAATCTTTTGATCAATCTTTGCTGATCCATCATCATTCTTGTCATCCCTTCAATCATCTCATCCTTTCGTTTTTCCTATAATTCTTGATTAGTAAGTTTGGTATTAATCATGCTCAACTCATTAGCAAGAGAAGAGGTGAGGTTTCTAATCACGTCTTCATCCTAACCGGCTCTTTCCTCCCTTCTCGGGGGCTCAATAAACGATTGATGTCTATGTTTGGTTCTTCTCTCAGTCTCTCCCTCATCTATTTTCTTCTTGGATCTCTTTTCTTTCTCAACTCTAGCTTCCTCTGCCATCTCATGAATTTCCTCTTTAAAATCATAGTCTTTCTCTTTCGCGTGCCTCTTCCTTTTCTTAACAACTTCAGTCTATTTCTATCTAGTATCCTCCGCTCTTTTTTCCTCCGATTCATTTACCCTCCTAATATAATTCCATCATTCTGGAGGGTATATATTTTCCCAAAGATAAGTGATCTTCCCACTGAAGTCATGTCTAATAGCACAGCAGTCTGCATATATACGGGTGTTCATCAGAACTAACCTCTTGATCTCTCCATGTCTTGGAATATTAGGAATAAGATCATCTATAATCATCTGAAGGAATCTAGGGTACATAAACTATTTTTCCTTATTTAGTGCCATTACCTTCTCAGTCATACAATCAAAGATCATTCTTGCAATGTTAGCCTTCTACCCTCTACAACAAATCACCATGGCTTTAGCCAAGTCTAGGTTTACCCCCTTTGATCCACCTTTTTGGTGATCTAAGCACATAAGCACGTGGGCTATATATCTCCACTCCTCGTAGAGAAAGGAGTTTTTGATTTCCTTTCTTGTGCCAAATGAAGGTCCCTCGTATCCTATAGATCTAAAAGCCTCAAACACCTTCTGATCCGATAATATGGCCTCCTCTCCATTATCCTCATCCAGTCTCAACGCCGTTGATATAATCTCAGTAGTGATAATCAGGCCATTCTCCATCACTCTAGCCACAATCCTCTGAGAATTGGCTCTCGTGTCATACTCTGCAGTACGCTAGAAATCTCGAATGTGTAAATCACATACATTAGAAGAATGTGAGATTTCATAGGCGATTGGAGATCTCAATAGCCAACGAATGCAATCTCTAAAACTGACTGCCTTAGGATAAGAGTCATCCAGAAGAGCTGTAATGTTATTCCTCTCATCGAACTTAAAATTAGCCATGGAATCTGAAAAACAGATGAAACGCATTAGTACGGTATATTAAAAATTAATATTAAAGAAAAATAATTAAAAGAATAAAAATAAACAAAAAAAAATTTAATTTCGCTAGCTGAAATTATAGTTTCGCCGATCGAAATATTAGTTTTAGCAAGCGAATGTGTAATTTCGGCAGCTATTATGAGGTAGTTTCAGCAAGACAGTGTAGTAGGTTCAACAAGCCGAAACTATAGATTCGACGCAACGAAACTAAAATGTGATCAACGGAACTGTTAAATTCACCCGGACAGCATAACTGTACAGTTTTGCTAAAAAACCTTTGAACTTTCGTTCAGTTTCGCTGAACTATCGATACTTTCACAGTAAGAACTATGAAGGTACCGAAGAGTCTCAATCAAATAAACCCACAATGAAGCGTTTAAACCTAGATTAAACTACAGTCCTAAGTTTGAAACTCACATGCGAAGAGAAAACAAGAGTCAATCGAGAACCACAAGTACAAAATCTCAGATTCGTAAAATAAGATCACAGGAGGGTTCACTATAACATAAAACTACGATAATGCGAAAATGAGAAGATAGTTCGCAAATTGAGTTATATAGTATTTAGTTTTGTAGGTAGCAAAACTATAGTTTTGCCCATATAAACTCTAGTTGAAACAGACCTTGCGATGTGCGAAAGAGTCGGCAAAGCTATAATTTCAACCTGTGAAACTACCAGCGAAAGTATAATTCGTTGGAAACTTAAAAAATTAAAATTATTATTTTTATTTTTAAAATAAAATAAAAAAATTATTTAGAAAAGAATTAAAACAAAGTAAAGAAAATAAAATAAATTTGCCCCGCAAGACCTTATCACACTTCACGTATTTTTTAAACAAAATCAAATAGTAAAAAAAGGATATGAACGAGAAGCTGAAAAGATCTTCTAGAGAGTCGAAATTTGGCGAGATTGCTGATATACTTGTCCCTTTAAGTCCATGCCTTCTTCGTTTCAATAAGTGCTCCACAACTACAGTTATCATGTTTTGGTTCTTTTAAAGAAAACATTAAATGACTCAGTCCCCATAAACATTTAGCAAAGAAACTTAACATATCCTCATGATATATTAAACAAATGACACGCTCTGCTTTACTATTCCTCTAAAAAGCAACATAGGTCCTTTTACAAAAGAAGCAATGCCCTTATAGACATCAAATGATGAGAGTTGTAGGTCTATATTTACGTATAACAAAACAGTTAATCAATTAATCCCTGCCTAGATTTTATTTTTTTTAATCTTGTAATTAGCCCAACTAATTGTTAGCCCATACAAAGCTTGAAAAGACGGCCCAAAATTAATCATACTTGAATCATATCATGAAAAATATGGATCAAAATACGATAAAATCTCTTTTGATCTACAATTAGATTGCAAATGATATGTTTACAAGTAATCCTTCAATCCATTGGTTATTCAACCATCTCCCTCTCTAATTGAAATTAACCTATTTATAGTGAATATAATATTCACTAATTGTACTTAACTCTTTAAACTTAAGGTAATTAATGAAAATTACATATAAATTATAAAAATGAAGATAAAATATAATTTGTTCACATAAAATATATTTATTATAATAAAACTCCTAGTCATCTAAATCTTCAACGTTTCGTCTCGGTTCTTCGTCTTAAACGTGTCGGGTTTGACTTTTGCATTGACTTTGACTATGATCTTGACTTTTGTTGATTTTGATTGTGTTAATAATATAGACTATCTTGTACAACTCTAACAATAATTAAAAAGTAAATTTTTGTAGATTGAAGTTTTATGTTTTTAGAAAGTTAGAAGTTAAGTGAGGTTAAGTTGGTGTAACTTTGGAGGGAAAAAACCGTCGCACATGAGGGCTGCATGGTTTTATTCAGTAAGGTTCTAGCTAAGTTAAGATGGTTTACTATCTTTAAATCATAATATGTATTCATTTATAGCATATGTTAAGATAATATTAGCGGGTAATTACTCGAGCTTTAGGATGGGTCAATTAAAAGATAAACGCGTTGTAAGGGAATGTTTGGAATTTGAAGCAATGCTGTTGTGATATTAATCATTGACGAACAACATCACTAATTTAAAAACAAACAATCACTATGTGTTTTATAAACCTAGAGTATAAGAGTAGATTAAAATAAAAATATTTAAAACTTGAAGTTAGAAAAAAATGTAGTAAACTAAAAACTAAAAAAACAAGTGCGCTAAAAACAAAAGAAATATGACGGACATAAACTTACAGAAAATGAGGAGGGGAACTTATTTCTGTTCTATCTATTTCACATATCAAAT